>DWLS01004170.1:0-14412 GCA_018246255.1 Pachliopta kotzebuea | reverse complement strand
GTAATCCGCTGTTTGGACGATCAGAGGATTCGAGTGGTGCACGGCTTTGTCGAAATAGAAAATAGCGCAGTCCTGCAAGAACTGCGCTATGGAGGGGAGACGTAGATCTTTGTGCAAATCGACGTTCCTTTGATACCATTCCTCACCCGAAGCTTTACGGGTGAAGCAGTTCTGAAGGACTTGGAGTGGCCTCATTTTAGCCGTAGAAGAATGCATGAACACAACATCCGCATAAGTCATTATGGGTCTTATGCAGGTCTTGTATAGAAGCACCTTGTGACGTAGAGCGAACTTGCAGAAGCTACAGAGTAGGGGATGAAGTCTGCCCGAAACGTAGGCAGCCATGTTCCTCACTATGGTGATGTGTTCCCCGAAGTAGAGCCTGCGGTCGAGTGTGACCCCGAGATATTTGACCGAGTCCTTCCAAAGGACGGGCCGGTCGAAGAGGCAAGGACCAGAGGAGTCTCCTTCCTCGTCCTCTGGCTGATGAGACGGCGTGCGTCGATCACCGGGAACTCCCGGGCCTTGAGGTCTTCGAATACCTCGGTGGTGGAAATTTCAAGGAGGATACCCCTGATGACTACGCGGAGGTGTTTCTCTTCCGGTAAGACGTAAGTGTGGAAGCTGAGGTTTAGCTCCCTCTTGTGCCTAATCGTACCGCGGAAGTCGTCCGAGGACGTACGATGCAGGCGGATGCTCTGCGAGGTGTTTTGTGCCTTGGGGCACGAGATTTTATTGTCCGAGAACCACTTGGACAGGTCTTTCCACGCTGCCTTATCCTGTAGGATAACGGGCGGTGGGAGCTTTGACGCCTTGACGGCAGGTTTGACTGCGACTTGTGCGGGAGGTGGGAAACGGCGCGAGAAGCGCCCCGACTTTTTTGCCGGAATGGCGGCCGGGGATTTCCGGCTGGAAGAGCTGTGGGCGGAGGATCGCTTGCGCTTTCCCTTTACCCAAATGAATCCCTCGTCATCGGAGCAGACTGGCCAGACCAGCCTGTACCTCCATGACGGGGTCTCATTATTGGAGGCTGGTGTAGAGCTTGCACTGCACGGCGATGCGGGGCGGGGACGAGAGATTGGGGCAGAGGGCCCCGGAAAGCTAGAGGAGGGGGCGGCGGGGCTGCTGGAAGCCACTATACGGCTCTGTTAGGCCTTTTGGTGCGCCTCGAAGCGCACCCATATCTCCGGCATGGCCTCCTTACAGAACGCAATAAATTGCGTCCCGATAGAGTCCGTCATGGTGACCTCGGCAGCTTCCCGCCAATATACGGGGACTGGCGGGTAAAAAAGGAACCTCTTAGGCTATGCCTAGGATTATTAGTCGGCCGTGATAAAGTAATAGACTTTTAAATGGGGTACGTACCTTTTTTACAGCGCTCACTAACCTGGCCGGGGACACCCCCGCAGAGAAGCATTGTCATGGCACACGATTGATAAAAGAAATTAAATGTTGAAACGGGTCGAACACCACAGTTAACTTAGACGTGGCGATAGACGAAAACCGCATTAATGGCACGAACAGGTTTCGCGCACAGTTGGCGCACACAGGTAGCGTGAACAGGTGGCGCGCACAGATAGCGCGCGAACTAACGGTCCGCGGCGACCGTTAGGACGACGCGGTCGGACGCGGACGACGGAATACGGTGAGGGAGCGGACGATTTACGCGCGCGGGCGACTCGCAGGTCCGCGTAAAAAGAATACGCGCAGTTATTACGCGGCGAATGTATCGAGCGGCGCGGTACGAGGTGCACTAGGATGCGATGGCAATAAAAGCTTCGCTCCGAAAAACACAGCGGGCGGTGGCTGGAGGCACAAGAGCTGGCTGGAGCTCGATCGAACGTGATGTCACTACTGTAGTTGACGGTCGAATCGGAAACTGTACACGATATTTATTGTAAGAAATTTGTTTTAGAGTTTGTTCCGTCGTTTACTCAGTCGTTCGAGATTAAATAAAAATTTTGAATTGAGGATCCGTCCTCTGTGCAGGAGTTAAAAAACAATACTTAACAAAGCAACGAGTCTAGAAAGATTTTCATCTCATGGTGAGTGAAACGCCTGTTGATATACATTGCACCACATTGTGCACATCGTCTCGAGATATAAGAACTTAAGGCTTGTTAATCCAATAATTTGAAGGGTTATAAAGCCCTTCATACCGAAACACTGTAATACTTGTAAACTACTCTTCGGCACTAACCTATCTAGACTGTATTTAGCAATGTTGACAGCATCGCCTCTCTGATAAGTGATGACAAAAGTCGCCACAAATTTATAGAAGTTTGTAAATTCGCTATAAACAGGGTAATAAAGGTAAACAAAGTCTTTAGTGTAAGTTGTTAAAGCTAAGTTTTTAAATGTAATGTTGTACACAATGGTATAAGGACACATGTATAAAAATATAAGAAAACAGCGTAGAAAATAAAAAATGTAACATGCAATGAACTTGAGTCTAGAAGGTGATGCCTGCAAGAAGAGAAATTAGATATAGTAAAAGAATGAAAGGTAGATAAATGTAGAATGATAGAAAATAACAGCTAGGGAAAGAAAAGAGAAATAAGATAAAGAAGAAAAAAAATTAAGCAAAAAAAGACCCTTACCTAAACCACGAAGGGGAAACGTATTATATAAAAAGACGGTATTTAGCAACAGAGAGTTAAAATCAGTAAAATTAATACTAAAACACCAATAGTGCACTATATGAGTTTTTTAAAGTTTGGTGTAAAAGTATGAGCAACGGATTATTTTTATTTCATGTTCTACATCTTCACATTAAATATAATCAACCTATAAAAGTTATTTTAATTTTAAAGTTAAATATAAAACATTCGATCCCAACAATTTCAACTTGCGGTGTGACATCATACGAGAGACTGTGTCTATATAAATTCAGCAGATGTTTAATGCTCTTAACTTTATCCGCTTTTACAGTTTCTTCGTACCCAAGGCCTGCGAACACGAAATTATCAAGTTAAAACAGTTAAAAATATAACTTTCCGGTAGATGTACGTAGCGATAATGTTTCGTTTGTTATTTAAAATTTCTCAACAGTCAAGGAGATTTGAACGGTTCTGACGCCTAATGTTAACGATACAGATGAAGGAAGCCAGATTAGAATCCCTTCTTTACGATGAAAAAATGCAATTTTGTTTCATATCGCCTTCTTGTAAAATGTATGTACGTTGCTTCTTTTAAATTTTTAGTGACATGAAAATAACTTTTACATTAATTGTAACTAACCGGCAAACGTATTTAATGTTGATGCAAATCTTCTTTCTTGAATGAACTGTTATTAATATATTTACGCAATTATACGGACAATGTTTGCTACTAATATTCGTAATGTTTATTTCGTACGATCACACCGCGTGGTAAATGGTCACATAACATTTTATATCCTGGCACTAATTAATAGGGTGCTAATGCGATGTTATCAAAGAAATTTTCTATAGTGTGGTGTTTTTAAATCGAAAACAACAATAACGCTTCCGTTATAAATGTTGTGTATATCTTGCTAGTTGATGACAAAGTAACAATTTTTTTTAAAAAAAAATTAATTAAGGACTTAAAATAATAATAATTTTTACTTAAAAATAAAGTCTTAGTTTTTCCTGGTCAAAGCATTTTTATATACATATTACATATAATTAAAATGTTCTGTAAGTATGATTTTCCTAAAGTTTATCAATAATTTTAAAGCTCATAGAAATCATTTGAAGAATGATAAAGTTACATTGAGAAAAATTATCACGTCTCTCAAGCCCCACAATGTGACACAAACATAAAAGACTGACACCCTATTATACTTCATTAAATTCACTCACTCAATAACAGAACCATTTTTCGCTAAGTAGGCCTTTCATATCAACGTATTTTATTAACCGTCCCTTTTGCATGGCATATTTTAGTAAGTGTAACAGAGAGAGAGAATATTTGTCAAAAATATGGGGTAACTTTCATCGGTTTTCAACCAATAAACTATAGGGATGGCTTCGCTATTATGTCCAAATGACAATACACAAATTGACGTGACCGAAAGACTATAAACTTTAGAAGTTAATACGAGAGTGTATTTTGATAATAGGGTCCTTGTAATAACAACTCTATGCCCTCGAGTTATAACTGATAATTTGTCGGTAAAATTGTTCCTAGTTGATAATCATAAAAATGGACCCTGTTACCAAGACTTAAAGTGAATTATCGGATGTAAAGAGTAAGCACATTGTAAATAAATCTGGCGCAAAAAAAAACAGATAAAAGGGGGTGAACAAAGGCGCATAAAAGTGGAGATTAATCGCGGATTTAGACACAATATAGGCGAGGCGCACACATGTCACCAGAGACGAGTAGACGCGCCTCCTGTATCTCGTCTGTCAATAGCAAAATATCTATGTCCAGATATTGGAGCTTAAGTAGGAAGTAAAGTAAACAAATTCCTGTCCAAACCATTTCCCCAAGCCCAGACGAATTACAGAATGTATTACGACATAGGAATTCATTGAAAATTCCACTTCTGTATATCCTCAAATTATATTTTCTTTAATAAATAAATTATTCTTAAAATTATTGTCATAGAATATCCAGTAGCCAACGAGGAATAGGAGGCTTTCCTTCAGTCCTTCAATATAATTCCGCAGTATAGTGATAATGATGACAATGTTAGTAGATAAAAATAAGATGTAGACATTGATGTACTCGTAAAACTACATAGTGAAAATAAGTATATAATCGATAAAATTATTACAGTCGTCTTTATTTGCTTGTGTCGACTGACTACACCAAGTGATAAAGAGTTATTAAATCATAACATACTTGCAAGTTGGTGGTAAAGTATTTTAGTTACTTTTAGAATATTACATGTGTTGCAAACCTTCATTGATATATATTTTAGGACTAACTAATATACTATACGAATAATAGATGATGTGATACTAGAACGATCCCAGAAACAACTTTTAGTCGCTATGCCAGAGGAGTAAGTACTGATAGCATTAAAGAAAAAAGTTTAAGAAAAGTTTGCCGGACCGATTATAACTTAGTAATATTGAAAGTTAAATATTGAATAATACTCTATTACCTTATTTATTTAATAACCCATATGCAAAGTCCTACTGTTTTGTAATCAGTGTTATGAAATTTAAAACATATCCATTGTTTTTAAACCATCTGATATTAAAGTAATAAATTATTAAGAATGTTATTTATTATAATAGTAATACTGCATTATTTTTGTAAATAATTCATAGTTCCGTCAGTGCTCCTCTACGGTTTCTCTGTTATAAAATCAGTTAGTAAATATCTAGACAAGGGTGAAAGAGATTTGCTGTTAAGGCTGTTAAGTATATTTGAACACGTAACAAAACATATATGTTCTACAAGGGTATTGCTTGTAGAATATATTTTGATGAGCTAACAACATATAGTGTACACCAGTAGCATGATATTTAAATTGTATTGTTAAATTCATGTACTATTAAATATCTAACCCACCGGTGAAAGCCCTCCTCATCTTTTTGAAAATAATAAAACAACAAAAAATTTAAATCTTCTTATATTTATTAGAACTATTTAATATTGCGTTAAATAACAAAATATTTTCTTTTCACGTTTTATATTTACAATATGATCTGTCTTTTAAAAATACATTGTTACATATTCTGTGATATACATTTAATTTTTTTTTATTAACATAAACCGAAATATAAAAAGTTACCAAGGGAATAAATTTAGTTTATGCATTCTCATTTCATTATAACCAATTTAATTTACTTTGCTTTAAATATCTTCAGCAATGACACATTTAATATTTTCCTGTAAATTAACATATCTTTAATTTCTGTTGACGATTTTATTTTATAAGAGAATCATACGATGAATCATTGTTATTTTTGTATCGTTTCCCGTTTTCTTTTTAAGTTTTTGTATATTTAAATTCCTAATAAGAGTAAATATTTTTTGTTACATGTTTAAACAACGTCCTTTCCTGTCCTATACATATCGCTTATTATCCTCTCGATCGGAATCTCGCCTATGGTGGCGCGAAAGAAAAGTTCAACAATTGTTGCGCTGGAGACTCTTCGGATGTGCGGCAATAGTTGAAGTAGGTGGCTTGATCGGGACGTTTCATGAGAGTACATTCTCGCCACGTACTGAAATAATACAGCATGTTAAAATAATATATCATTAATAAATATTTTACATAATTACGCTATTGGTCGCCTGCAAATACTTCCGGTAGTTGAAATACAAAGATGTTTTTATTAGTATCGATTTTAAAAAAGTTTACTACTACTAAACTTTTAAATCCGGAGAAGAGTTTGAACTTCTTTTTTTATAATTCAACGAAAAAATAAAAAAAGTTTTTTTTGGATGTGCGTGGAAGTGCAGAATAATATATTACCGCAGGTTAAGCCTTGACTTACCACGAGGCCAACTCCTTTGTTATTACTTACCTAGCAACAAAAAATAGAACTAAAGACAAGTTAGTATTTTACTAATTATTATAAAATAATTAAACATACCTCATGAAGAACAATTTGGGAATGATCTTGCAAGGCCGCGACAGCAGGCACATCTTGAAGTCTTTTGATTTCTGGCACTATTGAGGAAGGACTTGCACTGTGATTCTTATCGCTTAAAGATGTCTTGAAAAGCACTATTGCTCGTAGACAGGCATATTCATTATTATCAGGACGTACCTTTGCTATTTCTAACAAAGCGTTAGTAAATTCTTCAACTTCTGTAACATTTATTCTTGGATTCTTACCATCACATAATATTTTAAGGTCTATAGGGTAGAGAAATTGTGAGGTTCCGATAACAAAAAGATCTCTCCATGTCTCTTCTAAAAGGAATAATCTGTCTGAAAGTGATAAGGAGGTGAACGCTGGTATATTTTTTGCCCATTTCACATTCATAAAAAGAAGTCGAGCAGCAGCTTCGCACATTGCTTCTGGTTCAGCCGGACTGAGTAAAGATGCTGTGATTGGAGGTGGAGACGGTACTTTAGGAGGAGCTAATGGTGGATTAGTTAACAGATTAATTCGATGATACGAATGGTATGGATTATGGAATAAAGCCATAGGTGGAGGTGGTAGTAAGTTATGCTTTGGTAATGCCAGATCAAGTGCCGGGGGAAGGGGAAGAGTAACATCAGAAGATGGTACGATTGGATCCTTTAAAAATAATGCCATCTGTCTTCGAATTGTCGAGTTGCGTGGACCTCTTTCATGTTGAACAGCTGAAAATGTAGTATTATTTTTTTGTTAAAATCATAAAAAACATCAAAAATACTAAAATTTTGTTTTAAAACAAACCTTACATAAAGAAAAGCAAGGTATGAAAAGTTATGTATAACACGATTACAGTAAATGAAGAATATTTATTTTTATTAATAATAGAAAAACTATAATGAAAAGATTTTTCTTATAAAATTTTAACTGTAAGCAGATAACACCACTATTTCTAAAAATAGGTGATAATGCATTTATCTAATTTTTTTTTATGTGATAAATATAATAGAGAACAATGTTGTGAAATTTTAGGATAAAGTTCACTTACCGTCTTTGTTCATACCAGCGTCTAGACACTTGGCAAGTCTGCATGCACGGCACTGGTTTCGATGAGCTTTGTCAACGAGGCAAACGCCAGGAGTTCGCGCTTTGCACGCGTACCTACGGTCTCTTCGTACTGAACGTTTAAAAAATCCAGCACAGCCGTCGCAAGCAAACACACCGTAATGTTTCCCCGAAGAGTGGTCACGGCAAACGGCACATGGTACGTCGTAAAGAATTCGACCTGATGGAAAAAAATTTACATCCTGTTTTATTTTTAGTACTTTAGCTTCTGATCCGGTGAGAAACCATCTGAATACTGTCTTGCGAATAGCCGAGATAATGCTATCGACTATGTTCTATTTACAGAAAAATTATCTAAATCGATAAAAAAAATTGTGTCCTCTGTTGTATCAGGATTCATAGATTATTCTTCAAAATATTAAACCAAATTTAATTTACAGTATCACTGGTGATTCTGACCTCCAAAACTAGAAAAGTAATTCTGATTTTCTATCACAATTTTAAAGAGCGCCAACATATAAACCTTTATATTTTATCCACAGCGAAAAACCTTATTCTAAGAACAGATTTACGGTCTATTAAAAATTTCTACGCATGTAGCTATGACTACGAACATAAATCAAAGTCAATAAATAATCACAGTGAGTTTTTAAAGAAAATTACTAATATAAAAGTATATACGGTAGAGGGAGAGACCCCGCCCCGAGTAGAATGGGCCAATACGGATAGTCTAAAAATTCGGCTCTCGTATTCTGCAGTCAGATAATTAATGTTTATTTAAAGTTATTACCTTTTTACGCAGAAATTTCAATAATATGAAAAAAAGGACCAATAATACGAAAAAAAAAGGATCAACACTCCGCCCCCTTTTATTTCGCCAAGCATAAATTGTCTCGACTAACGTGATCCCACGGCAACAGCACTCGGCAAAAGCAGCCCCAAAGATAATATGCTTTTATTAATACACCTCCAAACAAGACTTTAGTCGAAAAGGCATCGAGGCACTTCCATTCAATAAGACATCTCGAATAATACATTACACGTGAATGCGTACACTTGCAGGGCAGGAAACGCGGTATCGAATGTAGGATTATAAAAAAGATTCACAGAACCGCCGACTATAGACAATATGAAGCACAAAAGCCAAGAAGTGGAGCTTGGGAACAATTTGGTACGACTTAATAAAACGGCCTTTGAAGGTAGATAATGACAGGTTTTGTACATAGTTCTATGTAGGGTAAAAGGGCCGGTAAACGGAGAAGAACATTATGCTGGTTCAATTTAATTTTTATTTTATTTATCGTCAATGGAAATAAACAACTTCATATGCACATGATGTTAAGTGACAATGAATGACTTGGAAGGTAATAAAATATGCTTGTCCATAACACTCTGGTTCTAATATTCTACAGCATATGGCTACAGATTTACAATATGAGCGAAATATTTACCAAATATGTATTATCTTTGTTATAATCTATCTATCCGTAACACTAATATTGAATATATAAATCATATGTATGTAGTAAAATATGTTCGCAAAAAGATGGTAGAAAACCTAATACAAGTTAATCTCACATAAAAACGTTTTTTTTTTAATTTATATGTGCGTATATGGGATGGTTTATATAAAATAGATAAATATATTTTCCAGCTAATGAAAATATTCGCCTTGTTACTATACGGTAATCCACAGTTTGACATATATTTTGCATAAATTAAAAAAGCTGATTCGCACTTTTCATCAACATTTTCTGTGTTATACGGCCATATATGGAATAATTAATAACATTAAGGTTTATTGAAGCTTTCTATTTAGCGATCATTATCATCCCTTCGGTATGCGTGGGAGCGATCACCTGTGTCCCGTGACCCTACCCATGGTTTTGCGTGACACCAACAACTAATAAACAGATATAACCAGGTATTAATTACCGTCAACATTGAGCTTTTTTAAAACGTATCAAGTTTTGTATAACTAAATGCATAACGGCTTTTGAATGTTTAACACAGAAACGCTCCTTTTTTTTTATTATTTCAATTCTATCAAAAACATTTAAAATGGCAATTTATATTCAATTTGTTATACGAAAAACAAAACATATGTTTTTTTCAGAAATTTAAAAATTATTTAAATGCATTTAGTAACAAGAATTAGTAGTTGTAACTAAAATAAAAAAAAAGAAATTCTTTGTAATTAGACAATTTCGATATAATGTTTATAAACAACACTATGCATTTAAGGGCTCAACCCATGTGAAAATGTATCATGACATGTATTTGATGATGAGTGAGTAATTGATGCAAACAAATGACCGGTATCGTTATCTAGACTATTCGCATCACGGGGGTGAGAAGGGAAGCAGATGCGGCACTTCGTGGGAACAGAGCTGATGCCAAATTAGCCAGTGCACGTTATCTCCAACAAATATAACATTCACTATATAATTAAGCACAAAATAAAAAAGTGTTTTGGCGACTTCAAAATATATTATTTTTATGCTCTTTACATTTCAGTACATGGATAAAGGAATAATAACATTACATTATCTATATTGATTGTATTTGCTGTAAAACGCATTTTGAAAACTTATTTATTATTCTTTATTGATACCTGTCGAAAAAATAGGATATTTTATTTAATATGGTTATAAACATGTATTAAAATAATTTGACACTTACTTGAAGACGTAGGCATTGATTGCATTTCCATGTTAGACTATAGTTTCATTTTACCTGAAACAAAATAAAACTCGTTCATTTATATTGTTCATTACAGAAAAAAAATTATTAAAGAAAAAAGTTTATTCAATTAAATAGAAATATTTAACGCTAGCAGTTTTGTGGTAATTTTCACACAATACCGTGCGAAGGTAACCCTCAAGTGTCCGCTGCGCACTATCCCTTGCGGTTCATGAGAGTGCTTCATGCTTAAGCGCTAAGAAAAGAAACAGAAAAGAACTAAACAAAAATAATTGCAACTAATGTAAGAAAATAAAGAGCTATTGTTCCGTAGCCTACAGCGCTAACATCTTTTGGCAACAAAGCTGAGTGCTACTTGTATATTTGTTCATTATTCGCTTTGTTCTAGGGGGCCACTTGTTACACTAAACGGTTGTTGAATCAAGTATATCGAATGGTTAACAATAACTTTTTTTCAATTTGTCATTTTTCCCAACATACTCGTTATCACACGCTGTATTTGAATTATTAAATTATTTTATTTAATATTTTATTCTCTTGGAAAAGGAAAATACTAATTATATATTAAACACTTAAAAACAATTACAGATTTCAGGAGAGAATAAATATAAATTATTTATTTGAATTATAGCATAACAAAAGATAAAATTATAAAATAAACAAAAAGTCTCCCGTGAAAGATTTAAGGGATTGGGTGTAACATTATCCATGTTGTATGTGCGTGTATTGTTTGACTGTCGGCACTTGGGGTTGCATTTTTCTCGTAATAATTAGTTATGAAAAACAGGTAATTAGGCAAGGATAATCTGGGTAAGAATAAGAGGACAAAGGCCGGGATAAGCCGCGTCCTTTCGGATCGGCCCGGTGTTCATCGCAGGGTTACTAACAAAAGCGATTCCAATAATAACATCGGAAAGTCGGTAGCTTCTTGCTTTTAAAATTGAGATCCTGCAAAAAAGTTTTGTATGGAGTATATTTTCCGTACATTTCACTGGACTTTAATAGTTGTGTTTTTTTGGTTTGCGGTGTTCGACCCGCTATTGTATACGTAAAACTTCACCAGCAGCTGTTATAACAACAAACAATAATTATATGTGCACAAAATTTCATTATTGTTTTTAATTTAATGAATAACTAACTTTCAATGTAACCGGTTAGAAGGAAAGGGAAGGCAAAATGTATGTCCAATTTGTGCCAAGTTATATGGCTGTCCTTAACAATGTTAATAAGGAAGAGAAGGATCACATTGAACTCATCGTATTAAGACCTAAATTGTTTATTCTCGTTACTTCAATAATTTCACTAGCTTCGGCCCCCTACTTACCGAACCACAGCACCACTTGCTCACAACAGCTTAGCTGCAGAAATATGTTCCGCGATTATATCAACATTCCATATTATAATACCTTTTAATTATTTCTCATATTTTTCATTCACTAAATATGTTTGTAAAAGAAATTTTAAATTATTATCTCATATTACTATTTTAAAAAACTGTTATTCTACTACTTCTAACACTTAAGATTGATGATCCTAATATAACTTAATGCTGTTTATGACTTTAATTTTTTTTTATTTTATTTGGTATGCCAACAATTACAACATCAGAGATACATACAAACAAGTCTCACAAAATAACACTAATATTTAGATGCGTAACCTATTACAAGCATACACCACATTATTAAGTTGTACATCGATAAATATGTTTATAAATATAAATAAAATATAGTTAATATAAAAGAAAGAGAAATTAATTCGCACTGAGGCAAGTTCGGAGCTATGACAGTAACTCCCTTACTCTCCTCCTAAACTCACGCCGGGAAAAAAGGAACATATCAGCCTCGCTGAAGTAGGTATTATAAGTAATGAGCAATCGTACCATTATAGAATTCTTTCTGTAATTCGTACGGTAATTAGGTATCTTAAACAGATTTGTATGCCGAGTGCGTATTCTAGGCGTGGAGAAATAGATTCGACTTAAGAGGCTAGGTTGATCAACAGTAGAATGCAAAATATCATAGAAAAAAGTCATATCAAGTAAAAGTCGACGGTTTCGTACTAGATAAATAAAATACTCTAGATAAATTTATGATGTATAGGAATGCACAAACAAATGACATTTTCATTACTATAATAATCTACGCCCACTAGGTCGACAGGTAACAAAAAGATCTATGGGATTAACTACACGCAAACAGCAAAAGATTATTGTTATAGATGATACATAGGTTACTTAAATGGTTTACATAAACGCATAGAACTTTAGCTTTTAAATTTTTATATTGTATTTATCTTTATAACTTGTGCCTTCAGAGGTCCATAAATTTAATCAAATTAAAAAAACTTACTTAATGTCCATTGAAACTGTTCACAACGAAAAATAGGTGTTAAAATGTAACGTTTACAATCTATCTTTAGTTAATGATATTAACTCGATTGTATTACAACTCCCATATAAAACTTCGAGTTACTCATGGCGTTAAATTAATTTACAATTGAAAATGATATCTAAGAAAGGTGCTTTAATGTTATAAAATTAATTTTCACTTACTTGTGAAGTCGTTAAAGTTTACAATATTAACGGTCTCCCGATACGCTCATTAAAAGTTAATTTTGTTTCTTTAACTTCGTTACAAGTGCTTCGCTTGCAAAATAAACGGCAAATGTACGAAATATTACGTCTGATTATAATAAAAATATTGTAATAGGCATTGACATCATTAAAAAAAACGGTAAATGGACGGGCCTATTTTTCTGGTATAAAATAATATAACCAGTCAATAAGTTCTATTCTAACTTATGCAACAAACTAGCAAAAATGCAGTTTACTTTATACAAGTAACACGGCAAAGAAATCTGATAATTTTCTTCGGAACCTATTACAGAGTCGTAATTTTATAATAAGCTTTATAATTAAAACCAAATAAGCATTAGTTTAATGTTACTCTAGTTTGTAAAATATGTATAACATTTTTAAATGAAGATTATAACATCGCGCCGCTTCCAGTAAAATTGTAGTATAACGAGAGCTTAAAACTTTTACAATCCATCGCAATAAGTGAAATTGAATATCAAAATTATATAAAACATACATTCAATGATAAATAATTACAAGATATTTTAACTAAAACTTCCAATAATCATTATAACAAGTAACTATTACATGAATACCTCAATTATATATACACCTATATTCGTACAATGTAAACAATTCGCGTATGACATGTTTATTAGTTTCTTTATGTATTACTTTATATAAGTTTAATTGTTTTTTAATTTTTTTAGTAATAAAAAACCATCAGTCTTCGCAATTTACATATTTTTCTAAAGTTTTAAGATTATAAGGCTAACTAATAAAACGGTTTCTATATATCCCGCTATTACGTTGGTATGTAAAAATAAAGAAATAAATTTGGATTTATAAGTATAAGACGAAAGTTATGAAATATCGGAGAAAAACTTAATAGAGTTTTGTGTACGACATTTTATTGTGTAATGTGTGTTGGCGTTTAGTTGTAGGAAATACTACATAGTTATACACAAAGTTTCGTATTCTTTTACTTTACTTTAATAATGTCCCAAGACGGATTTTTCTAAAAGCCAAGGTAAAGTTAGGTTAAAATTTCCGCGCAAATACTTGTCTTTTTATTGTCCTATTACAGCTTTGTATAGTGCTCTCGAAGCCCGCATACTCAACTTACAGACAAATTTAATACGACAGCTGATCTCCGACCTACCGCCGCACCTCAGGGTCTACGAATGAAACTAAGTATCACACAAACCACTCAGCTTCGGCAAATGCGCAAAAACATGAATCAGCTTGAGATTAAAGTAAATTAATATTCTAAGCTTTTGTTGAAAAAGACTAATTCATTGATTTTGTTGAATGTTTATTATTCAATATTTTTTTGGCTGGTCACCTATAAGATGTATGTATCTAAAACACAATCTTTTTTGAGGATCTTTTAAGAAGACTCAATTTTATATTGTTGTTTTATAATTACATGTAATAATAAATATAAATAATAGAATAAGAATTAGATATGTTATATCAATTCGTTTGTAATTTAAAATTAGAAAATATATGTTAAATAGATATGTATATATAGAAGCTAGGCAGCAGCAAAAA
>DWLS01004169.1:0-14415 GCA_018246255.1 Pachliopta kotzebuea | reverse complement strand
TATATTACTACCTAGAAATACTATCTCTGTAACTTGTTTTGTTTGTGGTGACTAATAAATATATTTTTATTTTTTTTTTTTTATAAGCTTTTAAGTCTAGATGAAATTCAGATCTGGCTCAGAGTTTCAAACGTTTTAATATTTTTCTGTTGCGCTATATCCTTTAGCTACTCGATAATACTTGTCCACTATGGAGTTGGCTTTGTGGATTGTTAGTGGAGAAGTCCTAGAGGAACGCTGACTCTTTCAGACGTGACTACACAGCACGGCCACGAAATAAGCGAAAGCGATTTTTAGCACTGTACTTTAATATATTAACAGTTAGAAGACAGTAATGATATTATAAAAGTAGATTTTTACTATGATAGGTAGACGAGTAGTATTTACTATATTGTAGTATTTACTACATTGTGACTCGGAAACCTAACTGCAGTCTTCCGTGACAGGAGATGTGTATATTCAAATAGTTTTTCATGGCTTGATTAAAAAAAATACAGAATTTGAAACCTAAGTATTAAAACTGTATAAATTTTAGTAACTGGTATTTAGTATTCGTACTTTCACGTGAGGTGGAGATTTTGAATTATATAGGTTGAGTATGAAGAAACAGGATCCTTGATCCAAGAGTCGCGTATCGGAAGATTGCTTACAAGCTGGATTAGGCCGGTGAATGTCTAGAAACCAATATGTCTTTACAATACTACTAATCAGTCTTTGGATTTTTGGAACTGCAGCAGTAGGCGGCTCCTATCAATGATTTCATTTTGATTTATCCTTTAACAACTTATTTATACATAAAATTTATTTTAATTTTTTTCATAAAAGATGTTCCCGCCCGGGATCGAACCGGGGACCTTGTGCGTGTGAAGCACACGTGATAACCGCTACACTACGGAAACTTATATACTTGCTTCATATTAGTAATGTGAATGCAAAATATATTTTACCACCTTATATGACCATTGTGGTGGTAATATTATCAGCTGATGAACACCCATTGTTGGATATAAACCTTCCCATGAGATTTACACTCCGATCGGTATTCCACTGTCCGCATCCTGCGGTTTTCCGCCACCTTCACCACTTCTTTTCGTCCACATAGTGAGATGTCTTCCAGCACTACGTTTACCGGTACGCGGCTACAGCTCTAGCACATAACTGTGCTATCAGTAGGCAGTTTTTGGACTATCAAAAAAAAAGTACAATGTAAAATATCATACAAAACTTGTGAAGTAGTAGTCCCAGCAGAGGCAAGATCAAAAGAACCGCTGCTTATTTGTATATAAAAGAAAACACACACCTAGGAATTCAATAAACCTCGCCCGTTGAACTGAAAAGTAGAAGTTTAAAAATTTTGTATCCGATTGAATGGTTACCGGGGGGTAGGTTCAGTGCCCGATTGTTAAAGGTCACTTCAAAGGTACTCAGTGAAAGGGTCGGGATTGGGATTGCTTTACAGACCCTCAGCACAATTACGGCTCGATAATGTCCTTTAACAGCGTTGAAAGAAGTAGAACGATTACATGATCCCCATTTACACAGCTCCAACTTAGGAACCCTAATTAAGATTAGTGGTATCTTTTAAGTCTTCTAAAGATAGCATTTATGTTTTTATTCTAAGTAACAAGTTGAAGGTTCACCTAAAATCATGTGATATTATCATCTATATCTAATATTAACTGAAGATTGATGAAACTAATCCAGACTTCAGCTTTTCAGTCAGTAATATGCCAGCTAATAAGAAAATAGCTAGTTAAGATGGTATACTGAAAGGGGTGTAAAGAGTCCCACACAACGACTCACGGGACCCAAGCCAATCTGCTCCCATCTAATCAATAAGCGTGGCCCTGGCTCTCCACTAACCCGAATTGAGCCAGTTTGCTGGGAGACGGCTCAAATCCCCTCATATTGAGGGAGGCCTGTCTAGCAGTGTACGTCTATGGGCTGATGTATATAGTATATGTCGTTTGAAGGCTAAAGATATTAAGTCTCGTTATCCCAGTAATTTCTCTAGCTGTATCTACTTTAAAGACGAAGCGAGGAAATGAGCAATTTATTCACCTTATATTAAGAGGTATACTTGCCCATAACAACGTGGCGATAGTTAAGATGGTATGCACAGCACCACATTGCGCTCGTCGCCTTGAGATGTAAGGTGTGGTCTCGTTACCCCAGTAGTTTCACTGGTAGCACCATTCAAACCACAACACAGTAATTTTTGCACATTACTATTTGCTGGCTGCAATAGGAGCTGCGGTGGTACCTACCTAGACGGACATTTTTTTTTGTCGCGAGGAAAATCTTTGAAAGATCTTCATCTTAGGGGAGAAGTCCAGGGTTATGTGGGATTTATACCCACTAAAACCTCTTCGGTGGTCATCCTCAGTGCATTGCGGAAGGCCTTAGGATCTCCTACGGAACTCACCGGTGCCTCCTTGCACTACTGCTGAGCACATCCCAGGGACCGGCAATAGAGACCATCCACCAGTATTCCAAAGCAGATAACACCAGCTTTTATATTATTTATCCATAGTCTACAAGCCTGCACCAATTAATTTTTTCAATTTATGTGCAGTTAGTATAACACCAACTAATACCAAGTGCTCTGACGGTGAAGGAGAACATCGTGAGAAAACCTACATAGATATGTGATGGCCATTCGATGTCGATCTAATATGTGGAATGGAAAATCCAATGGCAACACCACTCCGTTATCACTGTCAAGGAAGTCGTCGTGTGATTCACTGCACATGATGACCACGACCCTCAGTCATGAGGAAGTACGACCTAAAAGAAGAAGAGTGTATAGTATATTTTTTAAAGTCTCTTCTATATATTCTAGTCTTCTTGCAAGGGTGTTAATTTCTCATAGAATTTAAAGAAACTCCGTGATATATCTGTATTTACACCTGTGTCCTAATGTTCGTATGTCGTACTTTAAAACAATTGAGCTACTGGCGTCATAATATTAATAGGCTGAGCCGTAACACAATGGACAGGCTGCTGTAAGGTAAAATTAATATGAAAACTTCGATGTAATAAGCGAAGTTGAGCGCAATCAGAAACGCTTTTGCTTCGTGTTACAATTAATTCCCCACACACATAACTTATGTACTTGTTCGCAACTTAATATATATTAATATTACCTATATTAATAAATACGTCTACATATACATAAGTATTATACATGAACAATAGTTTTATAATGGTAGGCAATAAAATAGCAGTAGTATTAAATTATGTTAATAATATGATAAAACTGCAACTGTGGACTGCAATAGGCTGAGATGATGATGATGATATGATAAAAAAGCCCTAATCAATAATATCAGGGAAAAGCAGAAAAAATATACACAACCTGTATTATTGTTTACATATATATGTAAATAATATATTAAAATAATTACTTAAGCTATTAATATTCATAAGTGTAATTTTGGCCCCATCTTTATTTAACTAAGTGATCTTATAGTTTAATGCGGAGGGTTCATAACTGTTTTGTGTTAAAAATTAGTCAAATATATAGTAATAACAAATTGTATCTGATATATATTTAAAGACATATTTATTTCGGAGCCAAAAGTTTAATTTTGATAACTCTATATGAATCTCTTACTTTTTAAGTATATCAAAAATGTACTTTAATGATAAGGCTGAAGATAGTAAAGCGTCTATGTTAAGAATTGTTCACTTATATGTTGGTAACCTGAAGTCATTAGTAATATTAAAACACTAAATTTAGGATACAAGTTTTATAGTTAGAAACCATAAAAAATCTACTACATGAGGCCTTGGAATTGGAATAATAATCCATTGTTATAATACGGAATACCATATAAGGTCATTAGCTATTGAGTCATATAGATATTTCATTTCATGTAGATTTTAATTTCTGTTACAATATTGTTGTAATAAATTTACCTTAGGTCTTTACGTATAAGACATTAACTTATTTAACCTATAAGGATATTAGCTTAGCCAATTTTGTTGTAGTTACGGTTTACATCGTTTGAAAGGATATACAATTATAGAGTCTCTGGATATAATTAAAGAAAATCAATGCAACTTTTTGTAGCTGTTTCAACAGTTGAATAAAATGATAATTTAAGTTAAAATATGCAATATAGTAAAGGTAGATATCCAAGTTATTTGGTGTTAATTTAAATTTCATTTACCCACGGAAAGGGAAGTGCGGTGTCGTTAGAGTAAATGAGTATACCGTGATATTCGCGGTGAGACCACGCGGAGAATTTAACCTATCCACGAGAAAGGATACTCTCAGCTACATATTATATTTACTCATGTCTTGAGGTAAATGGATAGCGTTATACTGAGGTGAGGTAGTGGGTATAACTTTACGGTATAACCTAAATTTACATTATACACAAAGTAGATATATAGATATAAACCTTATGATTGTTCATATTATGGTACAATGAATTACCTTAACTAAACTTATAAACTAAACTCTTTTTATACATTATCAATCTTCCATTCTTTGCTACATTTACTTCTCACAATGATTATTACTCCCACCAATTAGTAGAGCGTAACTATTATGTTTAAAGGTTGCTTAACTATATTAAAATCAGGTGGTATAGTCGCTTAGTTTATCTAGTTGTCTTAGTAAAAAAAACGTACAAGGCAACGTAATGAAATTGCCATAATGTTTATTATTTCAATTGTTAATAATAAATATCACTTTGATAACTCTTCTACTGATACTCAACCACTCTTACTGTAAAACGCCGTATCCCTAAAAGGGTGGAAGACGAGGGAATGTAAAAGGAAAAAGAATTGTAAACAGGAATAAAAGAAAAGAGTAAATAAAATCCTTGTCCCACTGTGCGGAGGAACGAGTATAAAAAAGAATCCCCGTATCCTCACCAACTTTATTTTACGCTTAACTGTTAAGAAATAACTGTATAATGAAAATCTCATTTCAATCGAATGAAACTGGTTTACATCCTCATTTCAGATAATTAAGCGAAGCCTACTCCGCTACTCCCTGCACCCCTCGCCGCAACTGTGTCAACCGGCTATAAACAAACACACTCCACTTAATTGCATTACGTTTAGTCGGGTGCACCTGCCACCTATCGCCTTCTCATTTACATCGTACAATTAGAGCGGGATGGAATGAGGGAGCGCGACATGTTCAGCATCTACTTAGAAACGGAATACGCGATTCGACTTTAATTAATAAAGTTTAAAGGTTATTAAATCAGGGCTGGTCATCTAAAATATGTGGTGGTTCAGGTCCTGGGCAAGAAAGGATACGTAACTCAAGTTACGAGGAAGACCGCAGAAGACCAGATAGAAGGCGGTAAATAGCTAATCATGACTACACGAATGCAGGAGGAAGTCGGCCAACAGATAGGAGAGGCGACGGGTTATGCTTGTGATTCTTCACAAGGTTTTCCTTACCGACAAAGCAAGTTGGTGTTATACTGCACATAAATTGAAAAATTCATTGGTGCAGGCCGGATTCGACCCCAGTACCTTCGGAGTGGAAAGCCGGCCTACAAACCACTAGGCTATCACGACTCTGTATCAATTCGAATACTACACTAATCTACTTAATTTACTTATTTATCTTCCAGACCTTATTAGCAACAAATATACAATATCTCAGATATATTTCTAATGTCTTTACTGGTAATTATTTTACTAATAGTATTACTGTTTACTGCTTCTCCTATTTGCATTTTTTGTTATGATTACCTTAAGAATATATAGAACTTTGTACCATTAAATGCAAAACATTATTTGAAGCCGGATTTTACTAGTTTTATGTATATATAGTATAGAAAATGGTTACAAGGGTAAAAGTTTCAAGGTTCAGTAAGATATTTTTATCACTAAATATTTGCTGATGTTAATCAAATTTAAACCTGTGTGATATATATAAAAAAATTACAAGATAACCAATTGGTGAATGTTGCGAAAGTCGGGCAACAACAACAATGGACAGGGCGGCGAAGGTAAAATTAATACGAAAACTTTGCCCGATAGATTCGTTTCCGTGCTGAAGTTTAGCAATCGGCTGCTTTTGTTACAATTAATGTCCAATACACTGGCAACGTGACCATAAACGTGAACAATACGGTGTAGTGTGAGTGTACTACTGTATATGAGTTACACATATATATACATATATATATTTATATTATTAGTGTCCAATAGGTGGACTTAATGCCTATGGGTATTCTGTACCAGTTAATCTAGGATGTGGAAGATGCTGTGGTAGGTGAAGTGATAGAGATCAATTTAAACTATACACGAAATTTGGTAGTACTTATATATACAAGTAAAGATATATATAGATTAGTAATTGCCGGTTGCATTCGCAATTAAACATAAATAATATAAAATCAACAAATTCAAAACGTTGTTAAGCAAATTTGCTATTGCTATTGCTAAATTGCTATTTATAGTAAATGACAGCCATTAAGTTTGCATAGCGACATCCCATTCTACACGGATGCACGCCAAGAAAGTGAAAATATTAGAAGGATATATGAACATGTCCAAACTACAATGAAAAAGTATTACTGATAGTAGGTCTCTTCTGTCACAGGCCATCTAGGTAGGAACCGCCGCAGCTTGTATTCCTATCGCCAAATAGTAATGCAAACATTACTGTGTTTCGGTTTGATGATAGTAAGGTATTGAAATTACTGGGATAACGAGACTTATATCCTATATCTCAAGACGAACGCAATGTGGTGCTTTGTATACCATCTAAACCAGCAGTACCTTTGCGCAAATTTAATATAAAGTGAGTGCTGGTATCGTTACAGAATAAAAAAAAAATTGTTTAGGTTAAAGAAAACTGATTACTTCTTATTGGAGTTTGTTAAAAAGATTCTTTTGTTAAAAAATGTATGTCAAATGTATATAACAGGTAGAAGACTTATAAAGAATAATAGAGACCATAACTTGTTGGAAGTTCTCAAAGTGCAATTTACATTTGTTCTGACTGAAAAATGGCACCGCCGCTAAGTTTGTTGTTTTGTGGTTGTTGCTGGGGGGTTTTCTTTGTTGGTCGTAAACGTAATTTGACTCCTTGCAACACTGTTTCCTTTCCAGATATTTATTTACGCATTGACTTACTGGAAACCCTAACGGCGATAAACACAGCTTGTATTACTTATATACTTGTCTATGTTATGTTTGGAGCTTATATTATAACAATAATCGCAAATGTTAGTAAAGTATATATTATTAAAAGAATAAGTATTTTTAACTGTTTCACTTACCACCAGGCTTTCACCTGAAGATAAGTGATATTCCTGCTCATAACCAGATGCTAGTTAAGATGGTATACTTAGCGCCATATTGCCCTTTACGTTCTGAGACATACAGTATTATCTCGTTACCGCAGTAATTTCTAGCATACCGCCCCTTTCAAACTTGAAGACAGTAATATTTGGTCATTACTATTTGGCAGTAGAAGCAGCTACTGCGGTGGTACCTACCTAGACGATTTGTAGTAACAGAAACCTACCACCAGTAAATATATTGCTTATATTTGCTATCTAAATAACCGCTTCTGTTATGTGTTTATATATGTATTGTAAACAATCCTTGCTCTTATTTTTTTCCATTATTTTGTTAGTCGGTTATTTATTTATTTTTTTAATCTCCTGTCCTACTGGGTTGACTGCTTGGAAGAGATCGCCTATAGGGCTAAGGCCTCCCTTGCCTGTTTATATTATAAGTTTAATTAAGTTAATTAACTAAACCATTATGTGAGAAGTAAAGAGTTTATCTATTTATGTATTTCACAACTTAGGTAAAGGTTATTGAAAATAAATAACTAAAACATGGCTAAGAGAACTCGTATCCACACAAAGAGAATTCAAACAGAAAGCCAAAACAGATATCCGCTTTCTTTATCACTTCAATAACGAAACAAACGCAAAACTCGTGTGAAATGTACAAAGAAAATATATTATTTCAGCGTAAAACACGTTGTTTACTGCCGAAACATTGCCTAATACTCGATGCCAGTAAGAGTTTATTAGCTCGGCACCATTTTTACGCTTTGGAAAGTTAATAAAAAGACTGCGCCTTTACACGACGCGATACAATCTGTCGCTGTAAACCCCCGATGTTTCAGGATAACACTGAAACAAACCGAACAACTTTTTTATTCTATGAGGCGATGAGTAAGTGACATGCTTCCCTATAACAACGCTGCGCTGGTGTATACATATGTGTGTATACACAGCCCCATGTTGCCCTCGACGCATTGAAGTTAAAGTGTTAAGTCTCGTTACTCCAGTAATTTCACTAGCATGCAGCAAGCCTTCAAACAGGAACACAATAATGAACGTATAATTGAGAAATAGATGTAGTAAACAGTAATAACATTAGTAGGATTAGAAGCTAGTAAGCTAGTGTACTCTGCTAATCAATAAACGAGGCTCTAGCTCCCCATAAACCCGCATTGGGTTGGCGTGTTGGAGATATCCCAAATCCCCCTACTATTGAGGGTGGACAAAGTCCAGCAGTGGACGTTTATCGGCTAATGAAATGAAGACAGTAAAATAGTTTTAGAAGAACTTAAATAACTTGCGTTATGATTTTAAAGTAATAGCGAAGCTATAGTCAATGTTTACCATGGCTAAGTCAACATTTTTTTTTTAATTTTTATATAAATAAGTCTTAGGGTAATGTAATTTTGCGTCAAAGGGGCTGATATATCTCTAAGTGATAAAAGACCTTAAAAAAATTAAAAACAAAGTGTTATTGAAGTTAAAAGTAAAAAACATCATTCCATATGCATACTAAATAATTGAGAGCAAGTAAAAAGGGAAAATACTAGGGAAGCTTATATCTAGTACAGGACGTCTATGGATTGGTGAAGAAAAAGAGAAACATATTCATTTCAGTGTAATTATCACTTACTAATCGTAATAGTCTAGAGGTCTGAACGCCGGTTTTCCACCCCAAAGGTACCGGACTCGAATTCGGCTTGCACCAATGAAATTTTCAATTCATGTGCAGGTAGTATAACACTAACTAATACCACATACTCTGATGGTGAAGGAAATCGTGAGGAAACCTACATAATCTATGTGAAGACCATCCGCGGTCTGTCTAGTATGTGTAATAGAGAAGGCAATGGCAAAACCAATCCATTATAACTGAAAAAAAAGTCATCGTGTGGTTCACTACACATGATGACCACGATTAAGTCACGACGAAATACCACTTAGAAGGAGAATCACTTAATAAAGTGTGATTTTTGTAATGTTAGCTGATGGATAGAAAGAAGTGTTAGTGTGTTTGTATTCTCATAATGAAACTCCGCAGGTCATTAGGTATTTACGTTTATTCAGTCGCAGAGCTCGGCAGCCTTGTATTAATTCCCAGAAGTGAGGTCGGCCGACGTATAAATTACAACTACACTACATAAATTACCAATTTATACGCCGGGATAAAGACTACACTTGTTGAGTTAGAAAAAGTTAGCTGTATTTCATATATACAACAGAAAATATTGTCAGTGTTCTCAAATGTATTGAAAAGAAATTTCTAATTGATGGAATTTTCGACGATTTTGTTCGGATCGATGTATTAGTAGAAGAAACTGTCTCTCGTACCACCGCCTTCTGATATAAGGTATAGTTATCCCAGTAATTTAAATATGATACAGCAACTTTCAAACCGGAAAACAGTAATGTCTGTACATTATTATTCGGCGGTAGAAATATGAGTTGCGGTGTTACCATAAGAGACCTACCATTAGTATTTTGTTAGACATTCACAATGAGTGAAACGTTTGCCCAAAACATTGCGCTCGGCACCTAGACAACTAAAGAGTTAAGTGTCGTTACCCCAGTAATTTCATTATCATACAGCACTCTTCAAACCGTAACAGTAATGTTTGCACAGTACTGTTTGGCGGAATATAAAATTAATAGAAAAAAAAAATGCTACAAGCAGAAGTAAAAATAGAGGAAAATGTAAATTAGAAAGAAAATAGTAAGCAATGTAATAGTTTGAAGAAAATATTGTAATATAGTATTAAGTAAAACAAAATATCTAGGGAAAATAGCGAACGTAATGTGGTAGATGTGTGTAAGAAGAGTAAAGAGTTAATACAATATTGTGAATGAATGATAGGGGATGATATGGGAGATGGATGATGAAGTAGGAAAAAAGGAAAAGTAAAGAATAAAGAGATAGTAGAATTCCTTGACCAACTTTGCGGGGAACGAGTTTCAAAAAAATAGTACTATTTGGTAAACACAAGCTGTGATGGTACCAACCAGTAACGGAGACCTACCGCCAGTACAAGATACATAGATTGTGAAAGGCACGAAGGTGTGTTGTGGCAGATCCTAGTGTGGAAGCAGTAATCTGAAACGGGAGCCTTCTTTGATGACTCACAATTTGATGGAATTTTGGAAGTCGTCAGCAAACGGTATCAGACTAGTCACATCGAAAAACGATAAAGGAGTGCAGTGTCCAACAGTGGACTGGCTATAAGCTGAAATTTTGATGATGATGATTATTATATTTTATTTATTTATTCCTTAATGCACACATACTCGTATATATATAAATATGTAACGAAAACTTTTTAATAAAAATAACATGCACGTAGTGTCACAAATGTGAGCTTAACCCTGTAAAGAGTTCTTTACCATCTTACACAAATACACAGGATAAACTATTTTAGTTACCTGTGTTGATGAACTATGTGCGATATACTATACTGATACTAATATATAAAGATATATATAACAAGTATACATAGCATAAAATATGCAACTAGAGATGAAGATAATAGTCCTTAACTCTCTACTTAAAGATAGTTATTATATTAACATATAATTATTGGTTTTATAGCCTAATACGATATTATTATTGAAGTCTCTAATACAATTTTATCGCCAAATAACACATATAATACATAAATAAGTTGTTAAGTTAATATTAAAAAAAATCCTAAATTATTAAACCTGGAGTTAAATTTTTAATATACATTTGTAAGTGAAATTTATTTTGTACTTGTAACCGATTATTAAACCTCTATTGCAAACGCCCGTGTAATTAGCAAACGTTAGTAAGACATTGTGCGGTGAGAAGGGGGCTTGCATTCCCATTGGCAGGTATTTGGCTGCGGTTGGCGCTTGCTGGCTTCATTTTGATAACACTAATGATTGGATAGTATTAAGTACAATTAAGTTTATTCCACTTCGCTATAATTGCTTTACACACTACAAACTGTTGAATTTACCCATTCTTTGACCTGAATGTAAATGATCGACCATTGCCCATAATGATAATCCTACTAATATCTTCCCTTTCTTGGCGTGCGTCCGTGGAGAATGGGAAGTCGCTATGCCAACTTGATGACTGGTATATTCTCTGTCTATAAATATTATATACATGAACATATTTATATAGCTGTATATATACATATGTAGCTATGGTAACAACGTTTTGAACTTATTAATTTCATATATTTTGTAATGTTTTCTTAGTGTTTTAGTTGCGATTGCAACGGTCAACTACTAGTGTTTAATAATTTACAAAGTAATTAAATTCTAACTAGTAAATCAGGAGAGAAGTAATGTGTAAGTTCATTGTCACTTTATACTGGAGGGAATTGACTATCGCAACCGTTTCATCATCAACTTTAGACCTCTTGCTAGACCTCTGCCTCTCCTAATAATGAGGGGGTTTGTCTCATCCCATCACGCTAACCCAATGCAGGTTGGCGGGGAAACAGACCAATTTACATAGACTTTTACAAGTAATCCAGTTTCTGTATGGATGTAGAACAGACCCTTGAATTAAATTCGTTATGAGTACCAATCTACGAAGCTGAACGGGTTAGTCCCCAAGTACTAACTTTAAAGTTAAGTTATTCTAATTGTTAAATAGTTTTCAATTGGAGCCGGCGTCTAAGATGAGTTAAACTTTAAAGTTCCACTCATGGGAATGATAACTTATGTGATTTTATTATATAAAGCTATTCGTTATTTATTCAACCACATTTTGATTGTTGCTTTTAGGGGATTGCTTAACACCAGTTTCTTTTTCATCCTCTAAGGGTGAAGGGTTGAAGATAAAGGGTTATATACATGAATAATAAGAAACAAGATTCTCTATAGCCACGCGATTTGATATATAACACGCGATGTGTTATACTTCTTCTTCTAAGTCGTTTTCCCTCATGATTGAGGGTCGTGGTCATCGTGTGTAGTGACATCCAACGACTTCCTTGTCAGTTATAATAAAGTGGTGTTGCCATTGCCTTCTCCATTCCATATACCAGTCCGACCGCGGATGGTCATCACATAGATATGTAGGTTTCGTCACAATTTCCTTCACTGTCGAAGCACGTGATGTTAGTTAGTGTTATACTAACTGCACATAAATTTAATGATTAATTGGTGCAGATTTCGAACCCGGTACATACGGAGTAGAAGGCAGGCGTTTAAACCACTAGACTATCACGGCTTAAGGAAACAACGTTAAACACATGTAAATTGCTTTTTCCTGTTTGTAATTAAACGAAGGTTTGTAGCGAAGGAGATGCTTAGGAATGCGTTGGATGTAAACCTTGGGAATTTCAACTACGTACCTGCTACTATGTACTCTCTCTCTATAGTGTCGGGATGTCATGTCTGAGAATCATGGTAGGATGGTCTGCCTCCACATGTTACTGTTCGGAGTGTTACGCATTTACTGTTGGTATGTACCGGTGAAGTCCGTCTAGATAGGTACCACCGCAGTTCATATATCTATTGCTAAATGTTAATGTGTAAATATAACTATGTTCCGTTTTGATAGGTGTTGTAGGCTATTGAAATTACTGTAGTAACAACTTAACACCTTGTGTCTCAAGGCGACGAGCGCAATGAGGTGCTGTGTATACCATCTTAAACAATGCTTTGTTGTTATAGGTAAGCGTATTACTATCAGCTGATCTTCTTGCTTGTTTCGTCGCTTCGTTAAATAAAAACAAACTTGCAAAGAAAAAAAAGTTTTTATTACACATCGCTATTAAAAACCTGGTATAATTATTAGATACCGGTAGTTGCCCGTTACATTCGCAATTAAATAATTTAAAATTCATAAATTCAAAACGTTATTACCATAGCTATGTATAAGTATATATATGTTTGTGTATGTATGTATAGCATATGTCAGCCATTAAGTTGCCATGGCGATGTTCCATTCCGCACGGACGACGCCAAGAGAAAGTAGATATTAGTAGGATTGTCATTAAGGGAAGATCACTGCTGCGATAAGTTTAAAATCAGTACTTGGTCTATAGCAGGCCTGGATAAATAGCGGCCCACGGTAGAATTTTGTTTGGCCGAAGCATTGTATATGTTATTATTAAAAACACAAATATTATTTTTTGTCTAACATAAATTGGAGCATAAAATTTTTTATATAAAATATTAAGCAATACTCATACACATTATAAGGGCCGGTGGAAGCCAATGCAGTGTGGCCCGACTACCAAAATATTTGCCCACCCCTGGTCTTAGTTACTAACCAAAAAAACTATTACCATTCAAAAACCGCAGGATAAAAGAAACAGTTAAATAAGCATGCATCTTATGCATGCATTAAATAGTACAAAATGTAAGTTTTAAACTAAAACAAAATTGTTTTCAAACGGTACAGCTTTCACATCACCACTCATTCCGCTAAGCGTTCTGCAGAGCTTAAATCAGTTTGATTACATATATATGTAGACCGTTTATATATATTAGTCGGAATTATTTTCAAAAAATGTATATATAAATAAAGTTTCTTCGTTTATATACAAATTTAACTTATTCGTCTCAAGTTTTATAACATGATATCAGAAAGTTGACATCTGTATTAATTCTGTCGAGACACTTATCCATATATTGAGTCAACTTTACCATCATCTATTTGATGTCCACTGTTGGACTGTTTTAATAAAAATGAGTCTTAAGTGAAATTAATACAATAATATACTACATGTATCTAAATTTTTTTATACATATTATTATAATAATTACTTTAAAATAGTTCTAAATAATGTCTTTTGTTGCTAATTTCTACAAGATGGTAGTACTTGTTCTTTTTTATTTATATCCACGCGATTTGATAAAAGCACGTGATATTATTTGGTATACTAAATGACACATAAATTCAAGAATTCATTAGAGCAGGCCGGATTCGAACCCGGGTACCTTCGGAATGGAAGGCTGGCGTTCAAACCACTAGGCAATCACAACTTCACTGCTATGGCATTAGCAGAATACCAGCGCCAGGACACTGGGCACGTCGCAGCATTATGTTAAGTTAGGGCCTGTTTGGGGATCGGGCAGCGGACGGTGGAGGCCATCCGACCGGTCCTCCAGAAGTGGGTTGGTCGGCGATTCGGCTCGCTCACCTTCCGCC
>DWLS01004168.1:0-14418 GCA_018246255.1 Pachliopta kotzebuea | reverse complement strand
TTATATATATATATAAATTATATAATATAAGGGAGAGGAGAGAGACGAGGGAAGAGGATTTGGGAGAGGAGGAAGAGATGGGAAGAAAAAGGGGAAGATGATACAATAGATACTTATATAAATAAACTGTACCTTAACCTAATTCCGTACTCGGAGTACGAAAACGAGTCGCTGTGGCGCGTGCTACGCGGTCGTCGGAGGGGGGCGCGGACCCTCCCTCTGACCACCGTCGTCTGTGTCGCGGACTGTGGGCGGTGAAGACCGCCTTTGGATACGGGTGTTGCGAGTGTACGCGGTGTACGAGCCTGGCGGACGCCCCAACCGGCGGAGGAAGCGGCGCGTGTGAAAAGTGACGAATCGGGTGTGAGAGGAGCCGACGGCTGCTACCGTGTTGACTGCAACAGTGGAGGAGTTCAGTGCATCGGGCCGACCCCGATTTAGATCATCAGTGTCGGGAGGGGGAAGCGCGTTCCGAGGTCTGCGCTTTAGGACGGAGGCGTTAGGGTTCGGGATGTAATCCGCTGTTTGGACGATCAGAGGATTTGAGTGGTGCACAGCTTTGTCGAAATAGAAAATAGCGCAATCTTGCAGGAACTGCGCTATGGAGGGGAGACGGAGATCTTCGTGCAGATCGACATTCCTCTGATACCATTCCGCACCCGTAGCTCTACGGGTGAAGCGGTTCTGGAGGACTTGGAGTGGCCTCATTTTGGCCATAGGAGAGTGCATGAACACAACACCCGCATAAGTCATTATGGGTCTTATGCAGGTCTGGTACAGAAGCACCTGACGTAGAGTGAGCTTGCTGGAACTGCAGAGTAGGGGATAAAGTCTACCCGAAACGTAGGCAGCCTTGTCCCTCACTCTGGCGATGTGTTCTCCGAAGTAGAGCCTGCGGTCGAGTGTGACCCCGAGGTATTTGACCGAGTCCTTCCAGGAATCTGGCCTCAACCAAAGAATTTTTTAATTTATGTACGGTAAGTATAACACCAACTAACATCACCTGCTTGAAGCTATGTATCAAATCTCGAGGCTATAAATTAAAGTAAAACCGGATCATACTACTGTTTTCATAGTACTATTTGGCGGTATAAATAGGAACTGCGGTGGTACCTACCGACACGGTCTCCTGCATTAGAAACCCTTCACCAGTGCTGCTAGAGTATACTTTTCCTTGTCGGTATTACTCTTGATAGAGTGGTCGTGGTCAACACTTCAGGAATTGGTGGCAAACTACACAACACGCTGTCATTCTTCTCCGGCGTCCTCTTTCCCAGCGCATTTGTTCCTAGAAAAAAACAAAATGAACAAAGAAAATGTACTGATGACTAATGAACCACGTCGCTTATCACTCGCTGAATGTGAGTTTTAAGCTCAACAATGATTAGATGATAGAAAGATTTTTTCCCGTATCCTTAGATTTTCTCCGTTTTATACGCCGGAGGAGACATTTTTGAAAGTGACTGTGGTGGTAGAAGGTCAGGATTATGTAAAATTTGCAACCATTAAACCATCCTTCTGTGATCATCGCTTAGTGCGATAAAAGCGCTGCGAGATCTATGTAACGCTCTGACGCTTTACAGAACTTTGGCTAAAGATGTTCTAACGAAGAAGGAGTTTCGACTTACCAGTTGCCTAGCTTCAAGGTAAAATCATGTGAAACAAAATAAAAACATCAAAATTTATTAACCTCTGGATGAGGGAAGTTCGTTCCAGATTGAAGTGGAGATCTTCAGGGTAAGCCCATGTCCAGCAGGTGGTCTATCGGCCGGTTATAGTGATAATAATGAAATTTATATATTGTCCATTCGATAAAAAATATTGAATACACAAATAAGGAATTTTCATAAAAAAGTTTGGTACAATTTAGATGAATCTTCACGATCATCAACTAGTTAAAAAATTTATTCCTGAATAAGTTTTAGCTCCCTAGGTATGGCAGAATCTTCTGCATGTTTAAAATTTTCTCTCACTTTTTTATTTAATTGGTTAACACAGATTTACATGTTTCCTTTTGTTAAAACAACTAAAACTCTTTGACCGATGAAAAATGTCTAGGACCAAAATTTTTAAACTTTGTTTTAAAAGACATTTGGTTTTTTTTTAATAATTTGTGAAAATTAATATATGCTCTTAGTTTTGCGGATATTTATAGATTTTTAAAAGATAGCAGGATTTAATTACAACCACACCTACAAAAAAAAAGTTATATGGTCAAAGAAATTTCTGAAATTTTTTGATGACTTGTTTGCAGAATTCATTACATTACGGCAGGTCAGGTCAGGAAAATCAGTTTCAGTTTTCCAGAAATTATTCCTTCCTTAGTCACACTCTCAGAGAATACAGGATTCATCGCACATTCTTTCGAATATAGGCAAAGATAACATTACAACCTCTGCGAAGTGAATAAAGGCTAAATGGAGCATTTATAAATATGTAGTATTATTTTGAATAATAAAATATATTCCATAAAACCATATAATGACATAAAATACCTCTTCGATTAAGTCATAAAACAGATGTTACTTCAAAACAAAGGAAATTATGAAAACTAGATGACTTGAGTATTATATAAGAATTCTTTTGTTTGATATATAATATTTTAGAGTAATTTTTTGATCGAACCAGATGGAAATTGGTTAGTTTTGTTACTTAAAACAAACATAACCCAAATTTTAGGGTATATATATATTACACGACAAAAGTATTTTTTGGGACACGGCGAAGTTTTCTTTATTTAAAAAAATTTATTGGTGTCACCTCTCTTTTTAACTAGAGATTTTTTTTTATTCATCAATGGTACGAGACGTGCATGGTTTTCACCAGGTGGCAAATGATACGTTTGTTCATAACAGCGTGGCGCTAGTTCAAATAGTATACACAGCACCACGTCGAGCTCGTCGCCTTGAGACATAAGGTGATATATCTCGATATCCCGGCAATTTGACTATCTACAGCGCTCTTCAAACTAGAACACAGTAATGTTTGTATTCTAGTATTTGGCGGGTGACAGCCGTCGCGGTAATACCTACTAAGAGACGGTCTCTGGCAACAGAGACCTATCACCAACTGTTACTATTGAATATGCATGACTGATTTTTTTTTATTTACGCGGAGGAAATGCCTACGCATACCTGCCTTCGCGTCGACTAAAACCTCCATGATGTCCATCTGGTCGCTTTGCGGCGGTGCCATGGGAACAGAAAGACATGCGCCACCCCAGCACCGGCCGCAAAAGCAGCTCCACCTCGGGGGGAGAAAAATCTCCCCCATCCCTCCTCCGGTAGAGCGCGCCGGAACATACGGCGCACCCCCCTCTAGGCCTTTCGTCATATGAGCAACAGACTCCCCCGAGTCTCTCACCCAAAGGCGATGGGAACCAGCAGAGCAAGCTCCCTGTGGCGGATCTGATGTTTGGCTTCGCCGCCAATTATTATGTGGCCGCGGAAGATAGGGGGGAGAGCGGCTGGCGTTACACCGACACTCCCCCTTCCCCGCAGCCCCCTGGACACCCCGCGGCCAGTCAGAGCCGCAGCTCTCAAGCTCAAGCCTGGAGTGGCCACCGTGGCCAGTCCTACTCTCAGGGCCAGTCAATAGGTTCATCTTCGCTTCACCGTGGGCGACGACACCACGGTTATTAGAGCCCCTCCGCCACGACAGGGCGGGAAACAGTTCGGGGGGATATGCATGACTATAATGTAGGTAATATATCTAAAATAGCTAGGATCTAATAGGTTCTAATAATTTTGATTGGAAGGTTACTAAAAAGTATTTTTTTTTATTATAATAAAGTAACACCCCAACGGAGGGATGTTGATTATAAACAATATTAACGACTGAATAACAAAGATGTTTTACGCGTAATATCTATACCCATAATTTTGATTATTTTGTGTTCATGAAAGGCATTATTGAAGTCGTAGAATTCTTAGTCTTATATTACTTAAACCAATAACTAATTTATAGTTTCTATATCAACGATAATTGAAATGGTTTTGGTATGCAATAATCAATACATATTGTATCGACATTAAATGTCATTAGATATTATTGTATTGAAAATTAACCTCGTGTTGGGAAATGAGTAACAAAATTACTTTTAATGTAGAGACGAATTTCTATTCAATGTGGTTCGTTATCATGGCGACGGGATGTCGGCAGAAGCGGTTGGCGGTCTCCATGGCGACATGGGTCGCTCCGGGTGCCTCCGCCGCGTCGTTAGCCTGCGATCAATCCCTTGCGAAGGAAACCCGCAGCCGACGCCGACGCCTCTGCTTATATCGTTTTCGCGCATCTCTTTTGCGCAGTTCAACTTTAAGAACAAATAATACACTTGAAATATTGAAGATGAAAATTGTTCGTCACTACGAATTTCAGAAAATTGGTATAAGTTTAAATACTCCCACTGTTTCATGTAGAAGACTCACGATGAGTATATAGTAAAGCAATAATATCACCAGAAATCTTTAGAGCTGTGTATTGTGTAATAAATAAATACACATAATAAAGATCCAGGCGAAATCAGGACTTTAGGAAATAAACAATCTATTACACTGTACAAATAATTTCGAAAATATGCCTGTTAAATGGTCGCACTTAGAATTTTTATATTATTTAGTTTAAATATATAATATAATTAAATAACATCAATTAAAAAGTTATGTATGTGTAACAAATAATGGTGAATTTTCAACATTAATAGTATTAGAGCTAGATAATCATTTGTCTGTTTATGAAGAAAAAAATTTTATTAAATCTAAACACAGAAGAATCTCGGATAATGTATTAAAACATAAATACCAATCAGTTCAAGTTATGGGCTGTTGATACATACACCCACACAGTAAACGGAAAGTTTGCTTCGTCGTTTTATCGCGTAGCGCGTTGTTAAAGCAGAAAATAGATGATAAAAAAAATATTTCAGAAATATCTTTTTGTTATTTTATTTTAAGGGATAAAAATGAATAGCAAGGACTTCATCTAATTTGTTCTTAAATTAAATACTTCTGTCAAAAAAATTATTTAACTTTACGTCTTATAATCTAAATATTTCCAAAAATATATACCAATTTGAACGTAACTCTCAATTCTCAATGTCTCCGGTATATTGCGTAATACTAGATAAAATTTATTATCCGTAAATTAAAGAGTTTTTTTGGCTATAGGTTTGAGTAAAAATGTTTACTAGACGCAGCGGAAAATTAGCAATTCTTAATTAAGAATTCTGAATCTAATCAGTGTTATTTTATAGTACCCCAGTGTGTTTTATTTAGTTTCTTGACAGAGAAAAGAATTATAAAGAAAGTATCATAGAGTAAATAATAATAAAAATAAAACGTTATCAAATAAAACACATCACTTATTTTTATGGTGATCGATCGGTTTGTTACGGACTAAATTATCTTATTATTAACTTTCTCAAACAATTTATAGTACCGATATTTGATTCCATAAATTAAGACAATAATTATAAGACTGGTGATGTCAATGTGTTAGTTTATTTTTTTTTTATAATGTCGTTATTAACTTTTATTAAAGCTTCTTAATTTGTGTTTAACTATCGGAGAGTTTGTGTACTCAATTCCAGCAGGTGTTCTTCATTTTATACTTTTTATAATATGTGTACATAATTTTTTTTTTTTAGCGCTTTGAAGTGAGTCTTAAACACGTAGTACTTTTAACAGCCTTTATTTTGCTCACCTTTAAACATAGGCCTATTTTTTATTTTTCTAAAAAGGGCAGAGTCTTCCACCGATTCCTAATTTAGGTGTATTCTTGCCTGGCATTAATACACCTAAAGTAGGAATCCTGCCCTGGCAGAGGCAAGCAGCCCTCCCAGCGTTCCTAGATACGAATCTTAGGAAAAGTAGAGCTGGACGAAATGAATATTAATAAGCGACAATGGAATCCGTCAAGCCTAAACCTGACAGATTCCGTATAACTGGTGTGATTATTTCTAAAACGCCCCACCCCATAAAACATGACTTATCTATATCTATCAAAATTCATAATACGAACTTATTTTGATCTTTAGTAGCATGCTTTATAACGACAAAAATTTTATTAAAGCTATGATCTACTTTTATAAGTAGATCTTTTTAATTATTTGTTATAAAATTATTTATGTATTAAAAAACTACGTTTGAGACTTTATTTTTGTCACACACAGCGTTGCTTTTAAGTAAACATTATACTATCAGTGTAGAGTTCAGCTGTATTGGAATATATTTAATCTGGCAGCTTAACTTATCTGCTATTTTTAACGGAAGAGAACGTGACCTTGACCCCGCAGAGCATAGGCCTAACCTGCCCCAAAAGAATAAAGTTGAAAGTTAGCGGTCGATATATGTGAAGATTGATTTCGCGCATGCGCAAACACCGTACAATGCCATCGATCTGTCCACCCACGTGACGCAAGATGTTTGCGGGGAATACTTTGCGAGGAGTCTACACTATATAGCACCACCGCACGTTTAAGGTGTTTCATTTACAATGGAATCTATATCTATTTAACCGAAGAATGAACAAACTATGGTAGCCTTCGATAAACATATATTTAACTTATTAATTTTATCAAAATCTCATTTTTGACACCCCACAAAACTGTTTAGAATTTATTTCACAGGTGCAAACCATCGTTTTATAATTATGAAGAAAAATAACTTATAAGCATTTACAGTTTGAAGGCATTAAGGTAATTTGCATGAGTAATCATTAGTTTTTTCACAAAAAACATTGATATTGAATAATACAAACTTTTGGATTCATAGGAATGTACAATAAATATATATATTATGTACCACTGGGTTTATAATAAATAGTAGTTTATATTCGAGTTATGTTGGTGATAGTAATTCTTGTAGAGGTTGAATGAGATATCCATCGACTGTATTATCTTTATTTTTATTTGATGAGTCGACGACACAAGCATGACGTCCATCTAAATGATACGCTTGCCCATAATAGCGTAGCGCTAGCTTGTTTTTGTGACTCCGTTTCTCTTCGTTTAGCTGAGCCAAGGATTATCTATCGTCGGTTAGGGGCAATACGACTCTGAAAAGGACGATGGCTACACGTGGTCTCCGGCCCTCGTGTTAGTATATGCAGGTGTTGAGGACTGGGTGCCCTGTCGCTGACAGATCCGGGGCATCCATTCATAGCGGCTGATGGCTTTCGCGGTAGGTTTAGTGGGTTGGAGCCGCCCAGGCCGAGTCCCACACATCCATCCGGGCACACCCACGGCACCGGCGGAACGTCCGTAAAAGGACTCCCCGCGTGAAAAAAAAAAAAGGTGTTGGCGACCATGGTGAGAGTTTTAGTGTGTAAAAATCTCTACATAACCTTGGCTTCACCTCAGAAGTCAAGGTATCTTTATAAAGATTTCCCGCACGAAAAAGAAAATATTATAGGAGGATTGTCTATCGTGGTTTGTATTACAATTTATTTATATCCCTTCTTCCTATTTCCTTCTTATACACTTAAGCTCCCTTTCTTACTTTTTCCTTTCATTCTACTATTTATCATTCTATTTCCTTCTCGCATACTTTCCGCTCAATAAGTTAGACCACATATCTTTATTAAATTCTTAAAATTTTAACTTAATATCACGATTTTATTTTATTTTATTCTTTTTTATGTATCCTTTACGTTTTGTTAGCGCTTATTGTTGCTTTGTAGTGCTGGCCAAGATTTTTTTTTTACAGAGGTACAGGTTAATGTTTGACCACGTTCCCTCCCACCTTGTGTTAAGTGAGGATGTGGTTTATGATGATAAAGCGCATAAACCTAGCAAATGCCTATTCACTCTTTTTTTGAAGACGCCCGCATCGTAATTGGACGGGAACACTGACGCCGGCAAGTTGTTCCCTTCCTTAGCTGTCCTTATTAAAAACGAGGAGCCAAAGCTCTTATTGCGTAAACAGGGGATGTTTATAACATAAGGATGGAGTCTCGCCGTGCGCCTTATCGTCCGGTGATAAAAAGGGGATGGATGAATTACGTCATGTAATGCCTGCGCACAAAATCCGGAATGGATTTTGTAGAACACTGCGAGACTGGCCACTCGGCGCCTGTGGTCAAGACTGTCCAGTTTAGCTCAGACAAGTTCTTGATCACCAACAAGCCTCTTAGCTCGTCTCTCCACCGAGTCTAGTGCTGCAAGATGGGTTTTCGCAGCACCAGATATGACAACAGTACTCCGCACTCGACCGGACTTGTGCTTTATATAATGTCAAAAGCTGTCCTGGAGTGAAATACTGCCGCACTTTGACAAAGACACCCGAGTTTCCTTGCTGCTATCTTAGCTTTGGACTCAATGAACTGTCCAAAGTTTAGTTTAGTCTAGATCTCGACCCTCAACAGTTGAAGACAGTCGGAAATTCCCATGGACACACCCCGAAAAGAAGGAGCCAAGGTGAACTGGCTCCTTTTAGCTGTGAAAAGACACTCTAATGTTTGAGTAGCATTGAACCTCACAAGATTAGCATCGCCCCATTTAGGGATCGCCTGTAAAGTAGTACATAGCATTAAGTCTTGTGATCCCAGTAGTTTCATTAGTTTACACCGCCCTTCATACCAGAAATATCTGAACATCGCTATATGGACGCAGAAATAGGAGCTGTAGTGATGCCTGCCTAGACGTTCTCCAGCAAATTAAACCTGTCACCAGTAAAAATAGCAGAACAGGAAAAGTGTTTATCAGTTTTATATTGTGTAATTCTGTATAAAATATGTTAAGTATTATAATCTGCTGTTCTCTCTTTTTTACTTTTTAGTTATAATTATTTGTATACATTTTTAGAAACTAATAAAATGATTAAGAGTTAATCGAACATTTATTTAAATTGGTTGAACTTCTATAAAATAATCTGTTATGTGGTTATAAAACGATAATAAAAAGTGTCGGTGGTTATATATTCCATACATTGCTGGGTGTTATGTAATACTTTTATGACATAGGGGAAAAAAAAACGATTTCTGCCTAATTATATTACATAATAATAAGCATACATTTTTAGACAAGATAAAACTTACAACTATAGAGATTTCTGTCTATTCTGTATTAGTTACAATAGTTTTCTATATTTTGGCTATCCTTTTTATGCGTTAATATTGATCAGAGATTCTGTTTAATTAAGACGTTATTATTGTATAAAATAGACGGGCCTCCTAGTCCCTGATCAATATATTATATAATTTATATTCTCATTGCTTGGCTCATTTCATTATATGCTCACTTGATCTCTCTCGAGAATGAAACTACATAACTTCGTATTGGCATTTTGTTATCGACATTTCTTGATCAAAAACGGGATTTTGTGTGATTTATATTTTTGATTGTGGTAAAGTAATTATATCATAGGTAAATAAGTTATTTTTCCAAATAATTACCTTATAATTAACAACTATTAGGTAATGCAGAAACAAAAAACTCTTCGTTTTTGCCTAAAATTAACAATATCTTGTTCGACGATTATTCTTTCATTAAAGACGTTATATAGTTAACGATAGTAAATACATTAATAGTATGGCATGTGAGTCGAAGACAACCTGTCGTATTTGGAATGATACAAGAGCTTATTATATGTTCATACCTTAATTCATTATTGTCGTTGCTTATTGTTTATGTGAATATGAAATTACAATTTAATATTTACTTAGTACTTTTAATAATGGAAATATGAAGAAAATCTTAAGTATGCAATTAAAGTTTGAAATACTTTTTTCATTCACTTATTTAGAGGTGGTAATCTTTTTTAAGTCATACATATTTTTTATTTTATTAATCATCCTTCTTTAAGGCCCCACAAAAAGGCAAGTGAACTACTCTATAATGGAGGGGCATTATAGAGTAGAGAGAGAATATAGGGATATTAATGAACTATTTACATTTATACATTCTGTCCAAGTTTGTCTGTAATTGCTACCCGTTTCTGCAGCGCTCAGTTTAAGATGCACTAGTTAAACTGTATTAATCAACTAAGTACGTATCATGTGATTTAACAATTTTTTTGCGGACTAACTTTATACAGGTTTTTACCATTAATATTTATTTAATTTAACAGCGTCTAAATGTTAAACAAGTATTTCTTTTAAAAGTCACAACACACACGTTTTCTTAAGAGAGGTGTCAGTTTATCAATTGTTACTATATTCTCAGCTATAATTAAACAAAAATCAAGGTCGTAGAATATAATCAATTTAATTTGAATATCTTACACATATTGGAGACTATTTATTTTCTATAGTATTATTATTCAATTTACTTATATCATCATTTCAACCGATGTACGTCCACTGCTGGACATGGTCTGTTGTAAAGTACTCCACGAAATACGATCTTGTGCTGTTTGGATTTACTTATATATTTTACTTTAATTGGTTTCTCTTTTATTCGAATATGAAACAACAAGTTATTGAACGTTATATACTATTTAAGGAAAACTTAATTTTTTTTTACATAAGAATTATGAGTTATATACGGCACGTAAATTATACGAAAATGAAATTTGTAATTTAAAAAAAATTAAAGTTGCTTATACATTCTTCAGGACTATTATTGGACATTTATTGAAATATCTGGCTAATGTTTAAATTAAGTAGGCACGTTTTACATAATTCTTTTGCCTGATTTCTTTTGACGTAGATAGTCAAGGCGCTTATTATTCAGTAGTTATTTTATGTTTTATGTTCTATTATGGATTTATGATGTCCTTTTCTGTTTCTTTGATAAATTTATTAGATTACAGTTACTTTCATAATATCAAGTTTGTCGAGTTATCATATTAGGGCATAACATGAACAGTGGGTTACGGCGAAGACACCGGCGAAGCGGAATTAGAATGAAGTGCGCGGCTCGACGCGACCGTGTGCCACGTCATTGCCGTGACCTACTGACATAGATCTGCGGGGCCGCCTGCACCGATATCTGCACGCGCCGCGCTCGCCCCTGCGCACACCCGCGCACACCCGCGCACGCACCGCGCACACCCTCACTCTTCCTCTAACACTTTATTTTTCAGTATTATCCCTCTCTCACCATATTAAATCATATTATTTACAAATATTTTAAACAACACAAACCAGTTCCATTTCATATAATATTTCATCTTTTAACTCTCACATTCACGTACCCAGTGTATCTATCTATTTCGGCAGTTCGCTCTTTATTCATTGTTATAAATTTATTATACCATAAATATAACCAATATTATAAACGTATTATAAAATAAAAATGACTCAATATTACGCAATGGATGACCTTGTTATCTAAATTGTGCACTTGACACGAATACTGCTCCATTTCACTTTCATGTCTACAAACGTATTTAACTATCTACAAAGCGGTTCGTGATAGAATTTCGTTATTTAACTACCTACATATTATACGGCTTATATTTCTAACTAATATAACATCATTATGCCGGTTTCTCTTTATGCTACTATATAAAATATTTTATAAATTATTTCATACATTTTAAAAGTATAACCAAAATTTTATATTATGAATAAGAGTAAAGTTGTATTAATTTATTGTTAGCTTTAAGAAACTATTAAAAGTTATGATTTTGGTTGCTTATGCAAATGTACATCGCAGAGCTAATAGCAGTTATTTTGAAAAATAAATGTTATAATAGTTGTAAACAGTTTATTTGCGTCCCATTATTTATCTTAATTTCTATAATATTCTTTCGTGCGTTATCGGAGTTGGTTGTCTGTCTCTACACTGGCCATCGCTATGTCGTATCGATGAGCGAGATAGAATGATACTTGATATGATGGCAATGTCGTGGGTGTGAATATATCGGCGATATGGTTTAGCCAGTCCGCTTCTACTGTCCTGCGCCACCGCCTCCCCTGCCTCTGCCTTCCTCCCCGCTCTATGTTGTATCGCGCCGTCGCACCGCGTTCTGTTGATAATTTGTGAAGTAGTGAACGACAAGGATGTATAGTATATATGTGTCTCGTCTTTCAGTTGACTTTCATCGTCGTTTTGTTGCGAACGTTTCGCACGGATTTTGATATAAAATTGCATTATTAGCTGCGTAATAAACCGTGTGCACGTTTTGTTGATGGAAAAAATATATAAATCTTTCATATATAAGCTCTTAAGTGCGGAATTTAATAACTTTTTTATGTATATACATATACAGTTTAAAATCTTAAAACATATTAGCGTCGCGGCAAGCGTGGCGCAATGCAGTGCGTGTTTGGGTGCGGATACGAACCGTGTTGTTTGAAGTTTGTTCAGGCGGACGAACATCTTGAAGGTGGTAGCAGTGAATGGTATTGGAATATTCTGTAGCGATGTTGCCCATGGTGCAAGCGGAACCTGTGCTTTTCAATTCTTCAGGGCACTCGGTTGATGGAGCCCCTCCGTCGGCAACGTTGCCACCTTCCCTTACTTCTGACTCAGATGTTGAGGAACTGGTTGATATTTTTTTTGACATTGATGTTGCTGTGAATACATTCCAAAGGTAATTGAATTCGCTTAAAATTATTTCACGAGTTAACTATTGTAATTGTGAAGTTTTTTTTCTGTTTACCTGAAAAAGTTATTGGAATTTAAAAAGAAACATGTATGATCAGTTGTAAAAGTATAGTCTGAATTATTCACGTGAACTAAATATACGTGACATTTCTTTATGTAAGCGAAGCGTTTTCATTTGAAAATTTTATTACGGAAAATAAATTGTAATGAATATTATTTGTAGTTGTATACAAAATTAACTTTACAATGTGAATAATGTTAATAATTGTGCCATTACTAAATGTATACGTTTATAAAGTTTATACGTTATTTAAGATTATGTAAATGCCGTTTTTAGGCGTGTAAATAAATATGATAGAATTTATTTCAGTACAAGAGTACTAATAGTAGGAGGAGTACAGTTAAAAAACTTAGAAGCAAATTTGCTTATTTGCTTACTCTATAGGAATACACGAGTTATGTAAGTTTTTATTATTCGCGTGTTCAATCCTTGTTAAGAATCAAATTAGTTACGTGTCCGTCTGTATTCAGATGTATTTAATGCGTATCTTTATACCACTAATCCTGCCCTCGCATTATGTGTAGTTATGTATAACTTTTAATACCTTAAAACATACTATTTCAATGATAGTATAATTTAATCTAAACATTGCTTTGTATCGGCGATGAAAGTCTGAAAAGGATATATGAAAGCAAGAATTAGAAAACATAAAATGACATAAAAGAGAGAAGAGTGAAAGAAGACCGGAATAATGTGACCGAAAAAATAGATGAGATTGGAAAAATTAAAAAAAAGAATAAAAAAAAGAAATAAATACGAAAGGCCCTAGCTTCACGTAATCAATATAAAAAAAAGTCAAAAATATTTTTTTTGTAAAAAGGTATATTTTAAAATAAATTATTGTATTTAGAGTTTATTGTTACCGAAAATTTACATGTCCAATTGTTGTTTCGTCACAAGTTGCGAATTTTCTTTGAATTAAATTTTGACTCATTAGGTAAATGAGGTTAACATTAAAATTAACCTTGCAACTCGCCTATATGGTACAACTTTACTAGCTCATTAGCGCCTGTATGCAGTCACGAAAAGTCTTACAACTTATTGTTTCATCATATTTGTTCATATGATTTCTGGCTCATCAGCTCGGGTGTCATGCGGGAGTTTGTAGTATCATGATCTTAATTATTTCCTTCATCTATGATGTCTCACCTTCATAAAAGGATATGTTCACTGCGACACTGCTTCAAATTTAATAGATTCCCACTTAAAATGGTGTATATTGATTGGCATTTTTAAATATTTGAAGTCAATTTTCTTTGATTTGTTTTGCGCTTTATTTCTATATTTATTAGATATTTAAAGGCGTAATTTCATACCTATTTAAGATTTATTATAGTATTGCTATCAAATCTTTTATATAAGAAAATAGCATGGTTTAACCTCTTTTATTATAATTAGGGTTAAGTTTAAGTTATACTTGCGGCTAGCAACAAGAATGACTAATACCCTGTTTATGTAACACTTGAAAAAGCGAAAACTTCGATCGCGTAATGCTTTCATTACTTATGAACTTTCACCAAATTTGTTTCTACCACTTGTCGTTGAAGGGAAATAATTACTTAAAATTTTACTGAAATACTTTGTAATTATAATCTTATAACAAGTTTGTATTGCCATGAAATTGTTTATTATTCCCGCTTTGTATAATGTCTGCTTCCTATTGTTATTAAACTATTGTGTAAATAAGAATATATTCATTCAGAGTTTAGATCAATGTTGTAAAGGGCCTCAAAATTTTCGCGAATTATTTATTACAGTGTTCTGGTCACGCTTATGGAGCGTTGTTATTCCGAACATTATTATTTCAAGGTCGCGCGGCCGGCCGGGCGGCCCGCCGCGCGACGCGGCGCGGCGCGCTGAGGTTGCC
>DWLS01004167.1:0-14419 GCA_018246255.1 Pachliopta kotzebuea | reverse complement strand
GTCCGGGACGGCGGCCGGAGAGCGCGCGGCGGCGGCGGGCGCTAGGTCCGGCGGCGACGCGCGCTACCCAGGGGCAGCTCATTTCTTGGTGGGCGTGCCGCGCTGCGTGAGCCCCTCGAAGCGCTTGAACGTGTAGTTGATGAAAACCCAGTCCTTGTAAGCGACTTCACCCTCCTGCGATATAGGCGCCGCAGCTGCAACACCCACCACCAGTCATGTCATGAATTTAAGTAAACATCGCGTTACATTTATAAAGTGCGCTAGCATTGCACTATTGACTCACGTATCTCCAGCTTCACGTCGGGGAACTCGTCGAAATTGGAGGTATCGTCTATGGAGCGCACGTCCACGGAGATGGCGGCGGGTCGCTCACGCACATGGCTCCAATCCACCCCGCGGAAGAAACCCACCGACTTGACGTCCTCGATGCCGCGTTGCGAGCCGAGCCTGTAACCGCATCGCGAACCAACATCAATACAAGTTACAAGCACTCACCAAACTACACGCATGTGCATCATCCCCGGTCGTTGGAGATTAGGACGCGTCAATTTAGACTTTTTTTTTCTAATAGCAAAACAGATTCACCTGCGGTCTGGCTCAGAGCAGAAGCGCAAAATGGTCTCGCGTGCTTCCTCGCTAATAGGTATCTCCGGTGGGAAGGTGAGCGACTCGCGCCAGGACATCACTTTGCGGTACGTCTCTTGTGGGGACTCCGAGCAGAACGGCGGGTACCCGATCAGCATTTCGTACCTGCATTGTACGGTATATATTATATAATACATAGAACAGAAATCGTGCTCAATTGAATCACAGAACACTTGAAACAAAACGAATCAAAAGTAGTAGTAGGTCTTTGTTTCCGGAGACCGTCTAGATATGTACTACCGCAGCTCCTATAGCAGCCAACAGTACTGTGTGAACATTATTGTGTTCCGGTGTGAAGGATTCTGTATGTTAGTGAAATTACTGAGGTAACGAGATTTAACATCTTACGTCTCAAGGTGATAAGCGCAATATGCTGTGTGTTCAATCTGAACCAGCGCCGCGTTATCATGAGCAAACATAACACTTACCATCAGGTGAACGCCTGGATCATCTCATCGCTTCGACGAATAATAAATAATTACACATTAACATTATGAAAAATATTCATAACATTTTTTTAGATTAGTTACAATGAATTTAATATTATGGAGAAGCACATCAAACTTGATCGGACTCATCCAAAAACGTAAAGTCATCTACATAGTAATTTTTGATGTTCAACAAAAATAACACGAACCAATTAGGTCTTCCATTAGCAGCTTCCTCGAAGTAGAATCTAACACTGAACTTTTTTTGGCATTCCATTGACAAAACTTTCCACTCCTATCGATTACGGACGAATAAGCCAATTCATCTCCCTATCAAGTAGCGGAACAGCATTGAAATAGGACAGCATAGATACAGATTTCCAGGAAAATATCCTGACGTATGTCTGAAAGAAGTGCCGGAGTCTCGCGCATGTTCCTTTATAACCATCGTCAATAATAACGTTCACGTAAGTGACAGTAAGACGTACATTCACATATAACACTGATGCTAAGACATTAATCACTATTCAAACATACACTACTACTAAAAATTGAGAGCACGAAACAAATTTTATCTGCGTACGTCCGCTCCGTACGATCACCAGAGCCCGACTCCATGACCAGTATCGTGATTGCATAGGGAGTGTTGAAGTTGTTGACGACAGCAAACAGCATGTGTTGTGTACTACTAACATAATGACGCCAAGGCTCCACCAGTCCGCCTGCGGGCCGTATCCTGTCTGCAGGAACACCTCGGGCGCGATGTAGTCCGGAGTGCCAACTGTTGAGTAGGCGAGAGCGCGCCGGTTGCGCTTCCACGACTCCGCACGCCGTTTCGAGTCCATCGCCGACGATGACGCGCAAACTGGATAACGGTTAAGTGTAACGTTATCATCGAATAACAACTACAAACAACATCACAAATCAACCGTTACTCACTGAAATCGGAGGGCGTGGCTCGCGAGAGATCACGGTAAAAGTCAGTGCGGTGGCTCTTCTTGAGTCCAGTGCACAGGCCGAAGTCGCTGAGCTTGATGTGGCCGCGCGCGTCCAGCAGCAAGTTGTCCGGCTTTATGTCCCTATGTGGTAAGCGAACTTGTGTAGATAGAACAGTGAATACAATTTTTTGTGCAATAAACGAGGCCTGTCCTGGCCTAGTTCTTCCCACACATTAAGGCTTATCACATTAAATCATACTCAGCGAGTCGTGCAAACCTGTGTATGAAGCCTAGCTTGTGTATGCTGTCAATGGCAAGTGCAGTTTCAGCGACGTAAAATTGCGCGCAGTCCTCGCTGAGTGTATCCTTCTTCATGAGCAGGGTCATCATGTCTCCGCCTGGCAGAAACTCCATGATTAAATATAGATTCATGGGGTCTTGGAAACTGTAATACATCTTCACCACCCACTGGTGGTCAGCCTCCACCAACACATCGCGTTCGGCGCGCACGTGTGCCACCTGTAAACACAAACCCTTTAGACACATTGTTAACATTAAACGCAGCTTATTTATTTGATATATTAGAGAACACTTATTCGCTTTGCTGAATTTGTGGAAATATTAATAACACATAATTCACCTGCTCTTTTTCCAGCATGTCTGCTTTCCTTAGTATCTTCATAGCGTACACGTGTCCAGTATCTTTCTTCTGAACAAGCCGAACTTCCCCAAACGCTCCTCGACCAATGACCTAAGAAAATATACGTTATAAGTGAGAGGCTGTCATGGTCAATGTTGGCAGAATAAAGTGATTTCTACATGGAAACAAACGCGCCACTAAACACGGACCCAGCACAGTTATTTGCTAGGGCAGGAGGATTGCATCTATGCATGATGTGTTGCCATCTATGAAATTGAGTGCATTCTAACCAACTGTTTAGCATGATACATGTGGGTTCGTTATACCATCGCAACGCTTGCCACCGGCGAAAGGTTTCATCGTCTCACCCTCAAACTCATGCCACAATCACTCAGAACTACATTTTACAGATCTTCAAAATAGCATGAAAACTTAATTTAATATCCGCAATACTGTTAATGGGTTTCAGGTGAGACTGACTATAGCCAGGTATCAACCTCCCTCCACAGAGTCTATTTATGTCCCCAGTAGTATAAAAAGAGAACTGTGTTCCGGTGTCAAGGGTCTTGTTGTAACCAGCACAATTATTGAAGAAAGGACACATGATGAGTCCTAATGTGATATTGTGTCTATGATGTTATTATATATCTACTAACGCTACATTGTTACCAGAGTGTACCATTCCGACTCACTCATTGTATAAGATGTTCATGTTTATCACCATAGTTGAATGAAAAGACAACTGTCTTAACATTCACACCAATGACAACATATACACAAACCTTAAGTGGTTCAAAGTCTTCGACACCGAGGCGTGATCGCTTTAGCCTGAGGAATTCAGTTTCTTTCTGCGCGTGCTGCTGCCGCTTCTCCTGCTTTTGGCTCTCTGTGAGACTCTCATCTTTAAGAGACTCTTCAAGTTTCTCCAATCTGAATAAGAAATATTTATATTCCTAAGAGGCTACAATTGGCTATAATTTTGTAATCATTTATCAATTCACATTGAATGTTGAGTCATCAAACAAGACGGATGTACAAGTACACTCGTCCCTCGACCAACACTAAACTCACCATATAATACACTTCAGCGCAATAAATCTACATAATTATTCAAGAGGGGCCTGAACACCGCACCACTGGCAGCTGTGCTAGCTGATGTTGTGGTGAGAATCGGGCGTCTTGGGACTGACTTGTTCCGCTAACCACCTACCTTTGTCTTCTTTCGTAGTGCTGAGTAATGAGATTCGTATAGAAGTTCTCTAAAGTTACTTTGGCCTTGGTAGCCTTGTCGAGCGTGTGCCCGCTGAAGCGGATGTTATCTGCGCCCGTCATCTCCAGCACCCCTGTAATATACTATTTATAGACAATTGACAATAAGCATACCAAGAGGTCTGAATCAATGGGCTGGTTGTTTAATACAAATTATAATTCATCTGTGTCTGCTCTTCCTACAATAACTGATGCTGAAACTATTATAAAAGTCTTAGCGAGTAGAAAGATGTTTGATATTTATTGTAAGATTACTTTATTTCTTAAGTCACCACCTACCAGAAGTTCTCACCTTGCAAGGTAGGCTGGTAAAGCACGCCCACAGGCATTAAGCCTTCTGCCTTTAACATAACTAATTTTTATGTTATTACATTATTGTAGTTTCCAATTTCACAAAAATTTACGAATAATAAATAAAATCCATTTGATATTTCAAAATTGAAAATATAATAGTCCAAAACCCACCAAACATATAAACACTATGTCCCAATATTGTAAACATACATTTATTTGAAAAGTTGTTGCCACAGGTAAACTTTACGTCCCTATATTTAGAGGTCTTTAGTAACAGAGTACATGAAAAATTCAGTGTGAACTTAGCCACAGAAACTTTTTGTTTTTAGGTTAAGGCAAGGTCTGACAAGCAACACTTCAACAATCCTCGTGAAAATGATAAAAGAGGAAAATTCACAGAACTCCAAAAAAATATACTTACCCGGCAGCTGGGGCGCTGGGGCCGGTGTGTCGGGGGCCACCGTAGTGCCCAGTGTGCTTTTCCCCCAAGACACGGTTCTGACTGATGATGCAGAAAAAGTAATTATTATTATATTTTTTAATATTTCACACTACCATTATTTGTCATGTAACAAATAGTGGTTCTACTACAAACAAAACACATTCTACAACTTCTTTCTAATAACTTAAATGTACATAATAGATGCATAAAACATTATTAGGAATTTAAACCATCACAATATTAAAAATTTGTACATAATTTGTATAGTTCTAGAACATCTGCTAAACACATCAGTATAATTTGTTTATTAATAGAGTTTAACATACAATTATGCATTATAAAATTATATGTTATTACTTATCAGATAATTCAAAATCTTTTTAGTATATACAAATATAAGTCTCTTAATTTTGTTGCATATTTCTAATCATACAAACATACAAAGCTAAGTCATATTAATATACAGCAGTGTGCTATTGTTCCATTATAAACAATATCATGGCTCAAAGGATATTTAATATCTGTCAAATCAATGAGAAATATTTAAATTTATTTATCTTGGTATGAAATCTTAATAAGAACCTGAACCACTAATGATAAAACTAATTTTCTAACAACATTAATAATAATTAATTGACGTTTTTCATAATATTATGAAATTATATTATTAGAAAAATACCCATTAGCAAAACATGGATGAGCATTAGAAAAAAAGATTATTGTTTGGACTAAACAATTTATATGTAAATAATATGATTACCTTTCATTAACACAGTTCAATCAAAAAAAAGAAAAAGTTGTTTAATTTAAAAAATTCTTTTACATACTATTTCGGATAAAGAAATAATTGAAAGTGCTCTATTTGTTTCCTGCCAATGAGGAGAGAAGGCAGCACGCACTCATACTGAAAGTAATCTCACAAATTTATTTATAGAATTGAAGGCTGTTCACAAATATATGCGTGTAGTTGCATTTTTTAAAATCATAACGTACCTTAAAATTTGCTTTTCGCAAACAAATCTCGTTATTGTTATGCTTATTGCCTCATTTACTAATAAATAAACAGCATTAATGCAATATATCTCAAAGGTTAAAATCGATAATAAACTGTCACAATAACAGAAATTAAGACCGAGCGAGTTGTTTAAGGCTGGACATTATATAAATAGTTTTTGGGGAAGAGGCCGCGCTAAACCGCCGTAAATAGTCAATGGCTCGCTGCCTTAGTTAAATGCATTTTGAAAGTAAAATAACGGGACATGTACAATGCGAGCAGACCCAGCAAATTGCACAAAGAAAGATATCGGATGAGAGCGACCGCACAGATAATAACCAAACGTCACAGATAAAATATAATGCTGCCAGCGTTAATGTTACCATAGCGCTGATGCGGCATCGACAAGAAAATTTTTACACAGGGCATTATTTTCTGTAACAAGGAAATGAATATTGTTAACTTCACTTTTTTCTACTGCCTTTTACATTTTATACCCATCATCAGAAACCGACATTAAATAAATTCATAATAGTCATGTTACAATGGTGTATTTTTTTCGTTAAATTTTATTTATTACAACATTACAGGCACGGCTTTGATCGTTAAATAATCTTTTACAAAGATCTCATGTCCTGAATATAAAAAAGAAATTTACTACTCCGGTGTCTCACGATCCCGGTGCTCCATTTATCTATGACTCGTACGCTTTTTACATTTTTCAAGATTTTTACTCCCAACAACCGATATTGAAACGACCGGCCTGACCGGCCCTTTACCTAATCAGCTTCCAAAGTTTGAGGTCTATTTGGGCAACTTTGATTTTTTGATGCATTTCTTAAGTTGTGTTTTTGTCATTACTTTAAGCTTTTATATTTTGAAACATACTGCAAGCTCTGCGGTGGCTAGTATAAGAAGATGGTACATAGACGAGTTGGATTCGACTATCGATTTTTTTCTAGAAGTTGGACATACCAAACTTGAATATTTTTCCCAGATAAATATTTCTCAACAACTCAAAAAAATGGAGAATTTTTAGTGACATGATTACAACATGAAATTTCGTTATGTATATTTTGATGTCTTTCCACTCATTGTTGATGTAAACAGTGTGTTAAATAAAACCAATTTTACCACTATCGCAGTTTACATACTTTTATTATATAGGATTCTTTTCTCTATACACATGCCGACCATGTATTTGCATTTTTAACTTACAACTCATTCCTTTTTTAAGTTATTTGCACGACAATAAATAGCCACATATAATGTTTAAAATGAATGCGATTATATGCTGCCCTATTATTTACATTCAAGTTTGACTTCATCGATAACGGGTATAAAAAGAATAAAGAAGAAATGAAGCGTATGATCTCTTTAGTAAAGATTGGTATAACTGACAAAGTTCCGTATACAGCTTAGGGTTTCCTCTTGAGTAACACGCAAAAAATTACAATAATTGTTTATGAGGCGAAAATATGACTTTTACACAATATAAGAGCAACATTAAACGTTCTTCCCATGGTCGAAACTGCCCTGTACTTGGGAGTCATGAATGAACTTGTTGTAACTTGCGCTCCCCGCCTCCGCACCTATAAATTGAAAATAAGTAACAGCTTTAACTCGTACGACAACATGTTATAGTAATTTAGGAGTTCACCATTACTACATAAGGGGCAAAGGCATGCACTATATAAACTATTATGCGGCCGTGCAAACGATTCCTTGCATATATTTATACACAAGTTTTCCAATTTTGTTTTTGTTTGCGGCCGGATAATATTAGATACTAGGCATCCCATAACACTATGAAAATTTTATTCAAGTAATGTATAAGTAGCTTAGAGTAGGCACGTGGACCGCGTAACTCACCAGGTCCGCTGATCAGGTGCGCGTTGCCAATGCCCAGGTCCTCAGGCGGCGCGTCGCGGTTCTCCGTGCGGAAGTTTGCGGCCTGGACCTGCAACTCGCCGCCGTTCATATTTATTATTCACAGGAGATATCACTACATATATTATAATATATATTTCAGTGAAAAGTTATCACTACATTTAAATATATTTTTCCTTATTACATGTCAACATGCAATATTATTCAAGCGAATTAAAAATAATAATTCTTATTTCGCTTAAAGATTTATGCCAGCCACAAATTGTTATCAGAAGCACGCCGTAGTAATAATATGGTAAATGTTATCATTCATCCTACTCATCCAAGCTCACCTGGCCGTCGTTGCGCAGCAGGTCAGGGGCCGTGTTACCGCCGGGGTAGCGGTTGTAGATCCCGTTCAAGTTGTAATGCAGATTCATATCCGGTCCGATGTTCGCTTTCAACAGCTGCTCCCAGATGCCACCTGTTAGTAATGCTTACATTGCAGTCAGGTATACTTGGTGGGATAAGGGGATAGCAGCTCGGCTCGCCGCGAGTTACCTTTGTCCACGGAGACGATGGGCCGCGCTGACTGCCACGGGTACTCGCCGTGGGCTTGGAAGTAGATTGCATACGTAGACAGCTGCAACGTTTGTTACGTACATATACACAATAATATACTACGCTTTTAATACTACTACACATAGTATATACAATCTTTACGTATTGTAACATAAAAACTTATGACGTATTGATTTTGCTCTACCTCGTTACATATTCCGCTGGAAATGTAAATAGCAATACGTGCATCGGGGCGTTGAAAGATTCGCAAAGATAACACTGCTGTCCAGGTAATGCCGTGTTAATGATAATCTTTTCGGTACACACAGCTCCATCTACAAAGACACTGCCTCCTTTTTTATACAAAAAGTGGGGAAACTAGCGAACAGTTCATATAATTGTAAGTGATCACTGACGTCCGTGGACAGTCGCAACAGCCGCGGGGTTGTGACTGCACTGCCAACCTTGTGTGTGGTAGTAGTAATACCTGCGTGTAGTATAACGCAAGCCAATATTTTCCGCCGTGGCCGACGAAAGCAGTTTCATTGGCGCCCAGCAGCGCGGCAGGCAGGTCTTGATGCAGCATTTCAGGAGCGATCCGCAGGTTGCACCCGTACCTAATCAGCAACCAAGCAGCATAAGACATGTTCGTACATCTACTTTTATTTTGCCCGGTAATAAACAGCTTAAAACCGTGAGGTGCCTTCTGGACTTGACTAGAATTGCTCTCAGCTACTAATTGGACTCGTCGTCTTAATAAATGTATTAAGTCATCAAATATCTCGTTACCCTGAAACATTCTTGGAAATTGCACACAGCGACCCTGGAGGCCATATTTTAAACGGTTACTAAAGAATAAGATATAATACTTTTGGTATTCTATAGCAGATGCGTAGAGCAGTGCGTTGTGGAACGGTGACATGCTCGGCTACTGTTGCTGATGTCGCCGTGGTCGCAATGGTAATGAACCAACCAGTCGGGGCAGGCCTTGAGTATGTCGTAGGGTGCTCGGTAGTACTCCGCGCGGCGCACAACCGGGTTGCGCACGTTGAAGCGCTCGTTCACGTCGGAGAGGTTCAGTCGTTTGATGGTGAGGTCGCGTCGCTCGCAGATGTAGTCGTAGTGGAACTTGGGCAGGGACTCGCCGCGCGCACAGTACGTCGCTACAATGCATTGTATTGAACACACTTTATTATACAGTCTCCCACATCTCATGTTGGCAGCATATATACTTGTGTATTTATATCGGCGTAAAATTTCACGCATCTTAAGATAAACATCAAAAAACGAAAATAGACCCGCTTTACCGTGTGGTATACACAGCACCACATTGCGCTCCTTGCCTTGAGACATAGGATGTTAAATCTCGTTACCCGAGTAATTTCATTAAACATCATGCCCTTCAAAGCCGAACAAAGTAATGTTTGGCGGCTGAAATAAGTATAGTAGAGGAATAATAATAAAAAGTAATTATATGCAGACACAGTGTACGTCCGATTGGAGTTGAAGATCTTTAGTGGAGACCCATGTTTATCGAGTAATGATAAACTGAATGATATATGGTTGTGTGAGTGAAGTGAATGTACAAAAGGAGCCTTATTAACTGACTTTTGTAGGTGCCGTCAAGAGTGTTGACTGCTGCGTACTTGTCGATGCAGTAACGGTAGCCGAGCATCGTCGGGTAGCGCAGGTAGGGCACTCGGCAGGAGAACCGACCCTCCTGGTACATGGCACCCTGCGCGCGTACAATATTATATTCATTTACGTATTTTCATATAAGAAAGCAAATTCTATTGTAGTTATCGTGCCTTGCATATCACGCTGCGGCGGCCGGGGGGGCGGGATATCCCGCCGAAGCAGTAGGAGCGTGTGCCATTGATCATGATCTCAGTGACGCCAATGTGCGAGATGAGTGCGATGCCGTTGATGCCGGCCAGCGCGAACCGCTGCAGCCCGGCGCGCTTGCGGACCTCCACGTTATTCTTCATACTCATCGTGTTCACTATCGCCTGCCACCCGTACACGAATTCGTGCATCGGTCCTGCCAGTTATCAATCACCATTCAACTTTTCACATAATAATATTAGGAACGAGCGCGATGTGGCTATAGCATGTAGCAGCCCATTCATAACTGATAACAGGTTATCTGTCGGTTACGCTGATGGTAGAACATTTGTATATCTACGAGCACCCTTGATGTTACAAACATGCAAGCGTACCTATTCCAAAACTGTCGCCATCGAGGAAATTGAACATCTCGCCGAAGGAGTCCGGCATGAGCCCTGCGATGACGGAGGAGGCCTGGTAGCCGTCATCGTGTTGCATGGGCAGGATCTCATCGGAAGGTGTAGTGAGCTCGTGCGCCGACTGGTTGCCGAAGTGACCACGGGCACTGCCCTGCGCGCAACGAAGGAAACTGATACGGAACCCACGAGCACGTACTTAGAAAATCTGTATAACACTAAATTATCTATGTTCTAAAAAGAATCAATTAACAAATTTAAAAAATTAACATAATTCAACAAAATGTTTGTTATTGAGACAAGCAGAAGTTTGAAAATTTAAAAAAAATTTATATTTTGTCCTAAAATGCAAATAGCACTTTTTCATATTACGTATTTGTATATATATGAGTGTATACGGCTACGTCAAGGGCAGACTGGCATCCTGAGCTTACCCCGGGCGCACGCGTCACCAACACCAACGCGAAGGTGGTCAAAGAAAGCGCGCGCAATCTCGAGCCGCGTACACGAGGCATCTTCTAGCAACTAATGAACTCTCAATCCGACGGCATCTATACTCTAATTAACCATTTAACAATCAACGAGTGGCAATTTGTTAGCACCAATTAATTGATTGCTGTTCCATACCTATACCGTACATATCGTAAAAACAATTAGAAATGTTTATGTATAAAATTTTATGTTTATCCATGTGTATGTATGTTTTTGTGGCACAATAAACGTTTTATCTATCTATACTTTGGGAGCAGCGATCGTAGCTTACTATTAGTGCCGTTCGGCTCCTACGTCCGATTCCATAAAATTTGAACTACTATTTGCATTAACATTATCTTTTGCACTGCTCAAAACAATTTAGTTCGAGATAATGAGGATAACGACAATACTGACAAGTCAGTGTGCTTCGTTTCCTTAGAAATTTCAGATTATACAATGCGTTACTATATCTTTAATATACATTCTTTATACTCTAAATAGCTATTTGAACTGCAATCAAGGTACCAACGGCCTCGTTTCTCCCATCTGAATTTTGCTACCGTCTACAACATCATAATCCAAGAATCATGTCATTTTTTAAGTATTATGTTGAATGCACAGAGATTACACTTCCTCCGCATAAAACGCGAGGTGCATGTCAATGTTAAGATTGAAACATGTTCCCTGTGAACAAATATTCAAGTTATTTCGTCTGAGGTTGGACTTTCTGATCTCGATACGGTCCGAGGGTAGAGGGGTTCCAGGGTTGGGCGTCGTTGTTTATAAAGGTGGTATTAACGGCGCAAAGGCCCAAGTAGGAGTCGTGATAATCAAGTGTGACTCCCCACCGGTGGGAATCCCAGCGTGAACGTTTTAAAGTGTAATAAATAATAGAACTGCAGGCAGAGGCAAAACCGCGCGCCGATCACCGTCACCAGCGCGCTGTGGTGGTTGTACCACGCCTCAGTCGACTGCTGTTGCTGTTTGGTATATATTACTTACATCACCATGACGTAGCCGAATAAAATACAAGTTTGTAATAAGCTTACATTTATTTGATCATTAAAGTAATCGAATACAAACTGAACATTGAACACGTTAAACTATAGACTTTTCAACAACAATAAAACAAGCACCCGCAGAGTTGCAGTATATTGCATTGTGAATCGCGGGAATAGAGAACACTTATTAATTGTGAATTCGCTTAGTAAAAAAATTTAAATTCAACACATTACGTAACCATAATCGATTATTATTGGTTGGTAACGACAAAAACACTATCTCGTTCAACAAAACGTCACAACTCGCAGGACACCATCGAGCTCCACCGGGCCAGTGCTGGGTGGTGCGGATTCCCACCGGCAGTTTAGCCCATGCTCTCCTCTAACACAATTAACGCGAATTGATTCTTATTTAACAAGCTTTTCACTTAGAGCTAAAGCACAAATATCATCTGTATGCAAAAACAAGAACAAAAAAAATATAACATCAATTTAACTCTGGTACATCGATCGTTTTGCCGCTGTACGAAGCAGCAATTGATGATATGATGAAAACAAATCGTATACAAACTTTTTAACTTAACCTACAATATATGAGAAATTGACTACTTTCTTTACAAAAGTGTATTGAGAGTCATTAAACATGAGAGAGTCTGAGATTCAGTTATGTTTTGTAAACATATAGACTTACTTTACAGCAGACACACAATGTTTCTATATTGCAAAACGCATGTTGCATTGCATATTAAAGCTTGCCTGTCTACGAAAATTTGTTCATAATTAAATTTTTAAGAAGTACGAGATTGAAATATCACATTTACCAAAGCGCCAGAACAAATCACAACATTTTAAGTTTTTGTTAAATTTTCACCACCGTTTTAACATCACAAAATTAATTCAAGAGTTTCAAAATAATTCCAAGATCCCAGAATTTTAAATTTTTTTCGATTATTAGTAATTGTCGTTTTGTATATAATAAGAAAGTTCTTATTAAACATTTAAATTAAGTAACAAAGTATAAATATAACAAATGAAACGTCGCAAAGAGACGACGGTTCGAACACAGGTGATGAAGGGTCGAAGAGGAGAGTCCTCGCACCCTATTCCCGTTTCACTTCCTCAGCAGCGCACAGGAACAACTTCTGGCACCAGCGCGTCAAACCATCTGTAAAAGGGCGTATTACAACATTACCCCGGTGTTAACAATGACAACAAAAGGTAAGTAGAAAAGGGCACAGCTTTTCATTATACTACACTATTTTAATTAAGTACCATGCCGATGAGATATGTCCCAAGTGATATGTGCTCCGTCCCCACCCCTACCCCCTGCATTATTCTGCCTCATTCACTCGACAATCGTGCTATAACAGAGAAAAGCTACATCCGTACGCAGTGCAGTGAATGGATGTAGAGTTTGTTATTAGTAACTCTGCTGGAGCTCCTCTCACGCCTCGAAGACGATATTTTTCGTTATAAGTGTTAATGTACAAGGGTCTATCGCACCGGGTTACATCCAGCACTCTTTCATATATTTTTTATTGCTTGCATTGCCCACAACAACGATACGTTTTAAAACGGTGAAAGTGTTAATAAATTCATATTCTCACAACAAGTGTCGGAGACTGTGCTAGCTCGTACCTGACACTCATCAAACAGAAAAATCTTCTAATAATTTCAGGTAAGTTCATCATCCATTCACTGATGTATCTTCTCAACTTAGGCTCACTGATATAGTCTCTGACGATCTTAACAGCAGGCATAATACCTTTTTTTTATTCACGCGGAGGAATCCTTTTACGGAAGTTCCGCCGGTGCCCTGGGTGGGCGCGGAGGGGTGTGAGGGACTCGGCCTGGGCGGCCCCTACCAACTAAAACTACCGCGAAAGCCATCAGTCGTTATGAATGGGATGACCCGGATCTGTCAGCGACAGGGCACGCCCTGGAATTACCTAGCCTGTCCTTCCACCGTCCAATCATAGGCTGGCGCGATTAGGGATAGCCACCCCGGTGTCAAACAGGCTATTCATTTTTATCGCTATTTAACAATGTAGCATCACCATATTCATCGACTATGAAGATGGTGATGCTATATTATATTGTCATTGAAACAAGTGTGCAATAGAGATGGTAATGGTGAGGATACACACGAGAAGCGCGACGCAGGAGGGGCGGCGGCGAGCGCACCAGCACCGCGTACGCGGGCACCCCGCTTAATGTGATGAGCACGCCGGCAACCACCGCGCCTGGCTCGCTGGCTATGGGCACCACGAGCAGAGCTGAGCACACACACACGAACACTCCCGGCACCCATAGTGGCACCTGCGAACACACACGCACATAGTAAATCTCTTTACGGAATGATATTCAATTACATGTTTACCGTACATATATCATATGCACTCCCTCCCACGACCGCGAAGCCCACGCCACCGCGACTCGTTTTTCGTACTCAGAGTACAGAATTAGATGAAGGTACAGTTTATATATATAAATATCTATTGCATCATCTCCCCCTTTCTCTTCCCACCTCTTCCTTCTTCCCGAAATCCTCTTCCCTCGTCCTTCTCCTCTCCCTTATATTATATAATTTATATATATATATATACTTTTCAGCACGCAGA
>DWLS01004166.1:0-14419 GCA_018246255.1 Pachliopta kotzebuea | reverse complement strand
ACAATAATCTTACCTAAATATCCAATTAATATTTAAATTTTTTTTTTGCACGAAGCCTATGTCCAGCAATGGCTTATTAAAAAAAAAAAAAAAAAAATCCAGTAACACCGTTTAAATTGAATCGGTTGTTTTTCATGTAAATATATATATATATATAAAACCTTTTTTAATGACGCGATGGGGCTAGAAAGGCGTTCATTTGATGGTAAGTGATATACTTGCCAATTGCAACGTGATGCTGGTTAAGATGGTATACACAGCACCGCATTGCGCTCGTCGCCTTGAGATATAAGGTGTTGTCTCGTTACCCCAGTAATTTCACTAGCATACAGCATCTTTCAAACTGGAACACAGTAAGATTTGCACAATACTATTTGTCGGCTGCAACAGAAGCTTCTATGGTTTCTACTTAGATGGTCTCCGACAACAGAAACCTACCACCAGTAAAACCAAATATATTATAAGCAATAATATACATGTTTAGTGCGAGTAAGACCGTCTAGATAAGTACCACCGCAGTCCTTTTTCAGCCGACAAACAATACAGTACAGACAATTACTGCATTCTTGTTTGAAAGGTGATGTAAGCTGGTAAATTATTGGTGTAACTATGTTTGAAATCATATGTCTCACGTGACAAATGCGTTATGATGCTGTGTATACCATCCTAACCAGCGGTATGTTGTTATGGGCAAGCGTATCACTTACCATCAGGTGAACGTATCGTTCGTCTCGTGGAATAAAAAAAAGTATTTAATAATACAAACAGAAGATTATATTATAATTGTTTTTATAACGAAAACTTAATTTAACTTGAATGAGACGGAACTGACGGATGATCGAAGTTTTTTACCCAAACATTCGTGACTTAAGACGAAGCTTTTGATCATGGTTTAAATGATCTACAATGAGTTTTATAATTGTCTTTTTTATGCCTATTGAATAAATACATAAATTACATGTCTTTGTAATTATCAAAATGTTTTTATATACATAATTGTGTTAGGATTTATACATATCCGTATTATTCCTAAAATGATATGTTTATACAAAAAGGAATTTTTTTGGAGAATATTGATATTGAGAGTTATGTTAAATCAAGCCATAAAGGCGACGCACGTGTTGTCTTATTACCCGGGTCTTTATTACTTTATAAGATTAGGATGTGCAGGAATAATTTAAAAAGGACTAGGGGCTAATTTTCATGTTTTGATGCAAAGGTCATGAGTTCGAATTCTAGTGAAATTTTTCTTTTTTACTTTTCCTCCTCTTCATTTTTGACTTTTCATACCTCCTTAACCGGAACAGCTATAGACTTTACATTCCAGATTTCTGGTCTTCTTGTTCTTAACTTCATTTTAACCTGAAAGAATATCCATGTAACTCTTTCGGTTAAAAAGTTACAAGCGTTTCGGTGTGTTTAAGTCAGCGCTTCAATATCTATACGCTGATGCAATCAAGTAATAGAGACTAGAAGGTTGGAGTAAAAACATGTTATTCAATTACTTATATATCTAATATGTTTATCAATGCTTTACTTTTTGTCTAGATACCATGTATTCCCTTTATGTGGTGGTTGTTGGCTGAAATAATGAAATGAAATGTTGGATGTAATCTAGACACGCTCGTGCAATGAAACTAAATGGTCCATTCATTTATCATAATACTCATAGTTTTCACGCTCAGCGACTCCTACGAGCAATGCCGATGACCGATCAGTATGTTTACTGTAATAGATCTTTCATCTATGTATCTTTCAACGGCAAATATATCATGCGTAATGTATAGGAGATTATATTTTCTTATCTAAATTTGTAACAACGTTCGTTTTCATACTGATACTGTTTTCATACTATAAAGCTAGACCTTCATGAACAATGTTCAGAATATTTACACAGCACCAGATTACTAATAACGTTTTGATTTATACTGTGCTTGTACAGAGTTCTGTTTAATAAATACTAAAAAAAACATAAATAAACTGAACTAAAAACAGTTTAATTGTTTGCCATTTTGTTTATTATTATAATTACAAGTAAATATGCGTTAAGTTATATCTACAAAATCCACTCTAAGTTCTGACCTTGCAGATTCCTGTTTAACGGCATTTTATTACACAGTATTCGCTGCTTAATGATTAATTATTCATTATAAAGTAAAGATTTATTGATAAGTACTTTGAAAATTTAATGCTCAGTACTATGCAATATATATAAAAAGTACTTATTTTTACAAATCCATAATCATGAAGTAAACATTGCTTGTAAGGAAAAGCTCTTCACACATTCTTTACTATAACTAACAATGGAATAAACATTCGTAGATTTGCTATTTATCATACTATAGTATATATCTTTTATTCTCAAAAAGGATGTAATTATTCTATCTAGATTCTATAATTTACCACAGAACCCTATTATGAAGTATATCAAAAATATAGTACTTCTTTTTCTTTATAATATTCCAGACAATAATGACGGAAAATTTCGGAGTAACAATATATTTTCTACTACTGCAATATTTCATCTACAGTCACAGTCTGACTTTGAAGGAAAAATGAACGCCCACTGCTGGACGTAAGCTTCCGTGTCAGCTTTACCTTGGTTGGTATATTGGCTTTTACTTAAAGCTATTTCTAAGTTCTTTCCAATTAAATATAGTTTTGTTGTGTAATATTACTCCTTTCCAATTAAAGTAACGCTTGTTAGCTTCTGCCGTTTATCAAGTGGAACGTGCTTGCAACTGTACTTTAAGTTGTATTTAAGTTAATCAGGTACGTCCGTAAGTTCTAGAAACGCGAAATACCAAGGCCGCGCGCGGTCGCAAGGCCGTCCTGTACCAATTCAGTTAATATGGTACAAGCTCGGTACAGTCGCCTACAAAACCTTTAAACCTGCGAACCTTTCGTCCTTGTTTATATAGTTCTGATTACACGTTACTAATATATGCACGTGACTGTACAGTTCCGTTAAGACAGTTCTAGATTTGCATGTCGCTGTAATGTATGAAGCTATTTACTTGGAACGGTTAATGTGCGTTTTCATCGTGTGATATTTTGTAATTTCAAGAATTTATTTCTGCCATGTAATCCGGAGACGAGACCGCTAGAGGAATTCCACCTTATCTCTCCAATCTGACAATACGCGGTGAAGACGAAAGAAAACATCCGCTTTTTTTTACTTTTTTATGTCACCTAGATTTTTCATGGAAAACATTTATGTTTAAATAACCTGTTGTTTATACAGTAAATATATTTTGTACATAACATGTCTACAACAATATGACATTTAATAAATATGTATTGTAATTTAAGTGTAATAATGTTTTGATATATAATTGTTTCCTTCATTATATAGGCTTGGAGTAGCCATTACTTTAAATTACTATAAAAAGGAAATAGAAACAAGCTTAAATAAAAACACAGGTAAATATTCATAGAATTCTATGTCAATTAGAAATTATGATGACACTAATATATAGATAGCATTGGGTTAAGTAATATATCATTATTATTATTTTTAATCATAACTAGCAGAACGTTCCCATGATAATAAGCGACAAGCTTAGAATTGATAAAATGTAGATAAGGAAATGAACATCTACTATAAAGTTTTCATACTAATGATAATTTTTTTTAGAGCTTCTGATATCATATTAAACTCATTAATCTTTTTGACTTCTTTCGTTTCATTTGCAATAAATAATCTAATCTTTAAAAAGACATGAAAGTTTGATTTATCTGAATATCTTCTTCAAAACACTTCTTATACAACAAATTTTTAATGATAATTTTTTATTAATTTATTACTATATATGGGGATACTTCTCTTCTGAACCTTACCTTTTAATCATATTCGGATGAAGTATCAGGGAGTTTTAGTGGTTATGTCCATATTCTTTCAGTCAATACGATACGGTGTAATAGGACGACAGTTGTGTCGAATGATAGCCGACTGACTCTCTGTCAATACGTATCGAACGGTGCTGGAATGCAATTTACTATGACAGATGTCTTCGTCATGAGCCGATAGACATCCACTGCTGGACACAGGCTTCCTCCAACATTGGGTATTTGGGTCATCTTTCACCACCCTGTGATTGGTGGGGAGCCAGAGACTCGATTGTTGATTAGCAGGATACACCACGAGCAGGCTTTGGTTTAGTTCCCGTGGGAGTTGTTTGGGTTCCATATATATGTATATGACTGATATGGGTCCATGTATATTACTGATGTAAAACAAAATTATTAATTAAATGACGTATATATTATATAAACCTAAAAGATTTCTTGTAGATTAGTAATGGTATAAAAGTAATTTATTCCTTTAGCCCTGGGTCAATAATAATTTATATGAACTGTCTATAAATGCATGGCCAAAGTAATTTATATTAAAAATATGGATATATTAATTTGTATAAGTTTTGTCTTTAATTTGTTTACTTGTAGGGTTTTTTTTTTATTTAATTTTATAATAAATGTCTACAATTTTTTTTAATTTACTCAACCTTTATGATTGTATAATACGAAACCTTTGTTTTAATTTCATCAGGTTTATAAAACTTGTATTTTTATTTTAAAACTTAATCTTTTACACGGTAATATTAATAATAACTACCATATTAGAAAAATTTAAATATGAAAAACATTTTTCATCTTTGTCAGGTTTTTTTTTTATTAATTTTATTTATTTCTTAAATCAAGACTAGTTTTGCCCTGTTGATTCACATCATGACTTATAACTTTAAAGAGAAAAAGTTTATTTGTGGTGGTAATAACCAGAGAAAAATTATTACAGAAATTTCTTAAATGTTGGTCATTTATAGCCATTTACTCTAGGCAATGAAAATATCAAGTATAGTTGAGATAGTGTATATGATTTCTGTGGAATGTCCACTGATACTACACGCCCTCGTATAAGAGCATGCTGAGGAATTCCAGAGACAGTTCTGATGGAGTTTTAATGATACAACCATAAAGATTTTATAGGTGAAGATAATCACAGGCACCGGCTATCATCTACCGACATTAGAAACCAATATGATGGTTTTAAAGTGTTTCATTCAATTACTTTTAGATAACCGCATATTTTATACATCTCAAACGAACTTCTCTTTTTATACGTAAAGAAATGAGATATAAATTCATAGAAGTTAGATGAGACGAATGCGTTAGAAAAAGCCTTGTGACCTTAAACTTTTAAAAGTACAGACGGCCCAAAACATTCGAGTAACAAAGCGATTAGACAAAGTTAACGGCACGTAACGGTAACGCGACGTAACTGACCAGCGTTGCGGTATTGTGACGCGTTATGGATTACGTCCGGTTACAGCGGATCTAAATATTTTGACTGGTATCGCTTTCTGACTATACGATACTTTTTATTATTTAACAGGCGAACACTTGACATAAACTCCACACGGTCTTAAGTGACATTTAAGCCGTGAATGAAGCACGCAAAGTCAAGAATAGCTCTCAAACATAGATATGCTTTTAAGACTGCAGATATATAATATTTAATATAAAGGTAGTTAAGAAAATTCTCTATTCATCTCAAGACTACCACATTAAGAATAAAATCTGTAATCTTAGTGTTATTAGTAAAAGATATTCTGGATTGAAGACCATATACAGGAAAGCGTGATACTGCCAACCGATTGCAAAGGCAGATCCGTAGAAAATATACGGAAAGAAGATTATAATTATTGTAACGATGTAAATGATCTAAAAATACCTTAAAACGATTACTATATTTGAATATTTAAATATATTAACATATATAAATATAACAATACATAACTTGATAACTTAATTGTGTAAAGGTGTGGTGAAGGGTAGTGTTGCTTAAGCCACTGACTCGCTCTACAACTTTTCCAAATGTAAACCGCCTAAGAGACACATTCATATGTAATAAATAAACCACCAGTGGTGATACGGAAGTAAGCTATCGAAATATGTAAATTCATAAGCAATTTTTCATTTAATACTTAACTATACATGTATACTATATACTTCTGATATTATTTACACGGACCTAAAATTATGTACGAGAAGGCAGCCTTCATGCCAAAGGATATTCTTTCTCAGTTTATAAGACATAAAATGAAGCTTATGAAATGTAAGAAAGAATATTTATATATGTAAATATATACATGAAACTATGTACATAAATATCTATTAATCATAACTGACCGAAGAAGAGTTCAGAATAAAGAAAGAGAATAAAAGTGTTATTCTTTAAAACAGTTTATTGAATGTGATATGTGTTGAGTCTCGTTATCCCAATAATTTCACTAGTTTACTGCACCCTTCAAACTGGAACATCGCAATGTTCGCACAGTACTTTTCTAGACGCTCTTACCCGCAACAGAGACCGGTCAACAATGAGAGTTTAAATATATAGCAACCTGGAGGTCCTTTTTTATTTTTGTTGAGAAACGATTAAAGTAAATGGATATACAATCCATATGACGTGTATATTCGTCATTAACAGTTTGCCGGTTAAATAGATCATGTGGCGCGACCGAAAGCCGCGGCAGTTTGTATTTTAAACAGCGTTACGTTCAATATTGACCTCGAACCGGCCTTACTTTCTATTTGAACTGGTCTCGGCAATGTTTCCTGCTCAAAAGAGGCTGTGTATTAATATTATACAATAAATAAAGACATATTTATGAGACTCCGTCTTTATTTTATCATTAATCTCAATCTTTCAACAGAGCTTTATTAATATTATCATCGTCATCATAGTTTTAGATTGGTGAGAACAGTAAATTGGTAATAGGTGATAGATAGTATATTAATAAAAGCTTGATAAGAAAAATTCTTAAAAAAACTGTTTTAATTCGCTTTTTACAATATGTGCAATAAAAAAAATTTAAATTGAGCTCGCTGAGTTTTTTCCGTCCATTCTTCTCAGGTCTGAGGCCTTTCCTTGCGAATAGCTGGTAGATTTTTGTCGTTCAATTAGTGTATTAAATAAAAATTTTGATTTTAACTTTGTCGAGTATAAAGCAATTAGTAAATACAAAATTATTACAAAAAATAACGCATTAAGACGTTTTGTTGTAAATTTACGTAAATAAATTTTGTACCATCAAAAGAATTAGTAACTGTTATCTATTTAAAAATTATCTATAATAACATATCCTTCCTCATTTCTCCCATTCTATGTGAAAAAAAATTACTTATTACAGGATTTTTTTTAAATACACAAAAACATTTCATTTACAAACAGAAGCAGTTTTTGATGATTTGAATAGCAAAACTTTTTCTTAAATTTAGTTTGAATAAAGATTTCTTGAAATCTAGATCAGTTTTTTTTAAATATGGAAAGAGTCTAATTACAAGAAACATATAAAATATATTATTAATAGATTAAGATTAAAAAAAAATCGATAATAGACACTATATCAGAGCTCTCACAAAAATCTAGATTAGTGAGCTCGTTCTGTGTGGAATGTATATTAGTAACTAAAAAATACTCCGAGGTAATTATGACATCAGCATATCAGTTTTCCTGTTCCCATGGTATTCGGATTACGAATTTTTTTATTCAATTTCAATTCAAGGTAAAGAGATAAGTACTGCGTTCACTTGATGGTAAGTGACACGCTTGTCCATTACATCGCAGATCTGATTGATCTCAATAAATACCATCTAGTATACACAGCACCACATTGTGCTCGTCGTTTTGAGACGAAAGATGATAAATGTCGTTACCCCAGTAATTTCACTAGCTTATAGAATCCTTGAAGACGGAACACAGTAACTTTCGCACAGTATTATTTAATACGACAGGAGCTGCGACAGTAATTACTTAGATTGTCTTCGAACTGAATATACTATAAACTCTTCTAAGCTTTAAGCTAATAGAAAGCAGTCTAATTATTATATAATTTTTTAACTGGTTTATTGTTTCCTTTATTGCAACATTATTATAATATTGTTTACTCTAACCCAACTTTTATGATGTGTCAAAAATTTGTGTATATGAACGGTGTTTTTATTTACATTTTAATAATCATGTAGTTTAGTTTCATAACCTCTTTGTGTGCTTTAGATAGTATATGACTGATTGTAGATTAAATAGATAAACTCAGTTTGATTAAAAAATTTGCGTGTTAATAACCCCGAGGCGGTAGAAAACAACCTGTTCCGAGCTAACATTTTCACCCGGCCCCGTTTCACTTGCTAGACCTTTTTACCGAAATCGCGGTTCACTTTCGATTTTGACGTATCACCAGCTCCGGGCCCTCTTTTTGTTCGTGCGCATGAATGAACGGCTCTCCGTACATTTCATTACATAACCACATGTGCAAGTGATAGTAAACTTAATTCCACATGCATAAGGTCGCATTTGCTTTGTAGCTATTTTTTAATACAAGAATAGATTTTAGTAGAACTAAAAGATTGAATCCGTAGATACTTTTAATAGATGTATGGCTTTACAATTTCCAGAGTAACCAGGCTTTTTTTAAGATTTATCGCCACGAGGTTTGGGACATGGTTTAAAACACGTGATATTGGTTGGTGTTATACAAACTGTCCCTGAATTAAGAAATTTATTGGTGCAGGCCGATTTGTACCCGGTACATTCGGAGTGGAAGGCTGACATTAAAACCACTAGGCTTCTGGGGTAACCAGACTTTACACCTTACATCTCAAGGCGACAAGTGCAATATGGTGCTGTGTACATTATCTTAACCAACACCACATATTTAACGGGCAGGCGCAACACTTACCACCAGGATAACGCCTTGCTCGTCTCCTCGGCTCTTCGAATAATAAAAAATAAAATTTCGTTTGATACTCAAATTTCTTGTATTACATAACTTTGCTTACTTATTTTGTTAATCAAAGCTCTGTAGGCTTCGAAGAGGTGAGGGTTCGATTTCCCATAGTCTTGAGGTTCGTTCGTAAAAACAGATATATTCCGAAAAAAATAGTTCTCTTCATGTGTTATTGGCTATGGTGGTCGATGGCCTTGACTTTCTTTATGAGAGAAGACCTTGAGTCTCAGCAGTGGAAGCTACAAAGCGACTGCTTTTAATATCTTCATATATCAATCAAGTTTCCATCGACGCGAAAACCAAACCTTTTTAGCAACCTTTGGTAATCGTTGTTCTCGCATCATGTTCGTACCAACACTGTATCTATTTACCCCAATGGCCTAGAATGTTCCACGAGCCTATAATTGGACGCCACCGTTAGCTACGTGAGCCTATTTTTCGGTATTGTAATCTAAAGTATTTTATATTGCTTTACCTTTTTATTTTACTATTCAGTAGTAATATATTAGCATTTGCTGAAGCACCTACATACGAGCGAGTACGTATAAGCGTTGTATGTAGCGAAATAACTAGGGTAATAAAAGATACTTTCTTCTGTCTTAAACCTGAATATGCACTTTAATAATAAATCTGAATTAACATGAGGAATAGTAAATATATTTTCATCATCATTTCAGCTCCATTCTATATCATATCCACTGCTTAACCTTATTATTTTAATTAGATATCATTATTTATATTATTTATCATCATGTGAGAAAAGGTATTCATATTGTCACTTTATTTTATGAGTCATATAAAAAAATCACTGAAAAGGAACAACTAAAGGAAAAAATTATTTATCTGGTACATTAAATTTAATACATAGATATTAAAAAAATCGCTACGATTTTTTTAATATAGTTACTTAATTATATATTTAATTAGTAATACGGAAAATAAGTTATGTTGTAATATAACCGCTTTACAGGCCCAGTGGGTGATTTGGCCTCACAAAAAATAATGTATTTTTTTATCTCTATGGCCTAAATAAAAAAATATTATAACTCTATGAACTGTTAAACATAAGTTCTGAGTTTTTATTATTTTTTGTTATATTATTGGGTGCCTATAAGCGAATATACTACTAACTAGTACGCCACTTACGATGGTGTAAGGAGTCCCCCAAACAAACCTCACCTGCTCATAGTGCACCCTTATTAACAAACGGCTCTAGCTCCCCACCAAGCCGCATTGGGCCAGTATGGTAGAGATGGCCTAAATCCCCACTATAAGGATGGGCCTATATCCGGCAAAGGACGCCTTTATCGGCTAACGATGATGACAGTACTCCACTGCAGTGATCATCACCATTTGACATCAGCTTGAGTAGTCAAAGACTAATCAATTTCTTAAAAACATTTCCCATTAATGTTTACTTAAAAATAATATAGTAAAAAAGACGTTTTTTAAAAGTATTCTTTATTCTAGTCACATCTGTCCCTAAGCATTAGTTTTTTTTTAAAAAATTTCCTGTTTCAGTAAATTATAAACCAAAATTAAATACTCTATAAGATATTGCCATTACATAGAAACCTGTAAACAATTCTAGGAAAATTATTAAATAAAATCAAATATTCTTAGGAGTTCATATAGTAATTTACGAGTATCATATGAATATGCTAATATGACTTCATATATTCGATTTGGAAGTCCACATAACTATAAGTCGGATACATAAAAATGCTAACGATCTTTCACCGGTGCCAACGGCCCCAGTTCGAAAGTGTCCTAAAAATTAGCAAAACGATTTTCATATAATCGATTTCATGTACTTGACATTCACGTCACCTGCCTTTTGTTGAACAGCACAATCAAATATCAACCTTATCTTTCGAAAAATAAAGTTTAAAATTGTCTTTCCGTTCAAATTTACAAGGCAACTTGCTCCAAAAAGTAAGCTGCATTCGATTTTGCACCTTTTCTAGTTACTTTAAGGTGCACATAAAAATGTTGTGTGTAGAAAAAAAATCATTATGCGACATCAATCGCTTCACTATAAATTGTTTGATCTTCTTTCTCGTTGTTTGAAATTAAAAAACGCGTAAAGTTGGGACTGGATTTTTTAAATTCAATGATTTCTTTTTGCTTGTGCACACTGCACTTTCTTTGACCTTGAATGTTTCGTCAACAACTTTTACTCGACGCTGTTATGAGATTCGGTAAAGATTATAAAAAATGTTATATGTTTCTTTTATAGTCTACGTTGCATTTATGAAAATTTCCACTATGTTGTTGAGAAAGAAACTTCAAAGAAAGTCAACTTTTAAGTTTGTAAATTAAACTATTGTATGCTCAGATCAATATCACTTGAATCTTTTCTGTCTTATTCGCTAAGGATAGAAATTATCCATAGTAAAGTTTTAGCTCATCGTCAGTGGACTTTTCGGTATGATTTAGTTGTAGCTCATAATCGCATGATATTATCGCAATTTAGTTTGACTGTACAAAAAATTGATCATAAATGTTCTGTTTTGAATATTAATCATTGATCAACTATTCCATCCTGTTCTGTAGGATTAGATAATTGCTATAGAGATTTACGATTATTAAAAATTAGGTAGAAATAACTTTAATTACTAAATCGCATCGTTTGATGGACTCGGAGATTTTTTAATTGGATAAATATATACGCTGTTTCTAAATTTACAGATGTAGAAAGAAATTGTTATTGATATATTTAATGATCCTATGGGTTTATTAATAAAAAGAGTATAAGAAGAATTCATTATATTAATTTAATTATAAAGGACAGTTCGCGACTTTCAGAGACATAATAACTTAAACCAAGAGCCAATTATAAGTTATCACAAGTAGATAATGAGTATTAATAGAAAGACCACAACTAACGAACATTAACTCAAAACTGAAATAAATCAAATTCATAAACAAATATAAAAATGAGCTGAACAAAAAATATAACAGCACATTGATAAAAGAAAAAAAAAACAACAAAACAAAATATTAAAAAAAATCAATGAACTCTATAAATTCCTTAGAAATATTTCTGGAAACAAAGAATAACGCATTGAGCCTAATTCTTATTGAGTTATTAATGCTAGTAAACGTGTCGATGTCATTGACCTTTACAAGTATATTTTGTTAAAATACATTAAAGTCTGATTCATAAGAGATGAATACTTTTTCTATAAGCACTTACGTAAATTGTTTCGTCACCTATTCTGCTATATACGTCATAACTTGGCAATATTAAAAGATCAAGAATGGCCTACTCAAAGTTGATATATAACCTTAAACTGCATTTTAAACAAAAACATAATAATTTATAAATATTCACTTAAAATAGGTTTATTACTATAACGGACTAAGGCTTAAGGCGCAATAACTCGATGATAAATTTACTGATTTATTTGATCATTATTGACGGACACGTCATTATTTTAGTAGGATATCATTTAAGGATGAATTTAAGTAATTACGGTTATATCGATTTAAATAATTATTGTGCTTAGTGAAACTGTGGCCAGATGCTGTACATTATATGATTGTATATAGTCAATATGTTTCGCAACTTTATCATTAGTTCAATCATCACTTTGGTAGACAACTTAGTAAAATACCTTCAACACATGAATTATTGGTACTTAAGTATAAAGTCAAAAAAAAAATTTAAATAAAATATTATCAGTTACGAAAACCTATCTTATTTCCCTAATCAAAGGTTAGTGATTTATTTTTAAATTTATATAATACCAACGTTTCATCAAGAAAAGTAACTGAAAGCGGATGAAGTTATGTTCAAACATAAAAATCATTATATAAGATAGACCATATCTCAAGGCTTTGCTAAACTCTCTGCATGTCTCTACACCGTTTAATCATCATCAGGAGAACATCTACCAGAACACATCATCACCCGAAGATCACAAAAAAGGAGTAAAAGAAACTTCTTCTTCAAAATTCTTATTCTTAAAATCCCTCTCCTTAACTAGAGATTGGCTGTCAGGTTGGGGGTATAACCATTCATCTCTGATTAAGCAAACGGTTAGAATTAGACGGTTAGAAACCCTTGCCCTATAACTTCCTAGTAGTCTTAAGAATGAAAACCTATGAATTTTCTTTGGTTATTTTTTTCTATATATACAGTTACAAATAGGAATTTCTATTTATATGAAATGAAAAGACAAATATGCTGTCGATTCTTATCAACCAAAGACAGCGACATGTATTACTCGCATATATCACATATAACTATCTCTGTAATAGTGTATTCCTAGTTTCCCTACCTTTTCTCTAGTTTATATAATAAAGCGATAACATAGTTGAAATATTTTTATGTGTAAAATTTCTCTTAGGCCGATAAAATAATTTATTGACTATAAAAAAAGTCTACGGTGCCGTTTGTAAGTAATTCAAACTCGTTTGTAACACCGGAGAGGCTGCAGATTGACCCCGTAGAAAGCGATATTCAGTGAAAGTCTATGGTGAAATATTTGAAGAAACATTTGCTCAGGTTTTTTTTAACTTCGCGCGACTAATGTGTTAATTTCTGTATGTGTTACAATACACATTGTTGTTTGAATTGGTTTTTATTGTGTTTATACTCTCACAAAAAGTGTATAAAGTGAGAGTGAAAACGATTGTACTTGATATCAAACCTTTGGAGGATTTGGATGTTGGCTCCTATAGTTCATTTGAGATCAGCAACAATCTTGATAATATTCCACTTTATCAAAAAATTGTTCTTTGACTTTTCAGTTTTTTTATCGTTTATTATTAAAGTTATTGTCTTAGTAATAACTTTAATAAAAAACCAGTAATAAGAATGATCTGAACGCGGGATATATTTGATATGTCTAAGCATTGACGAAACTTTATTCTTGTTAGGTTTCTTTTATTTTATTATTATAACTTTTATCGTTAATGAGACGGTCACATCCTTGAAGGATAAAATAAACCATTAACATTTCAAAATTAGTGAGTTAGCATAATTATTAAATAATGAATGAATATAGTCTTAGATTATTAAATTTACTGCAAACCTAGGAAGGACCGGCCACAGGTCATCGTAGTTTAATTTCTTAAAGTCAAACACGTCATATTTTTTTTGTTGGACACTAAAGTTGTGTATATCTTAAAGGTATAACTAAATGAAAATAAAGCAAACATCTTTAATAGTGAACGTGAACTGAAAGTTTCCGAATCAAGCAATTGTAGTTGGAATAATAATATCGCACCTGTAACGACAAAAGTAGTTACTGGTTTGAAATCGAAAGTAAGAGTTTTGTATTAATTTTACATCACGTTCTTATCTTGTGTACCTCACGAATTTGTTTTTTTATATATTTCGTGAGGAAAATAATTTGGTAAATTCTGAACAGAATTTTACTCCTAGTATATATACAATATAATAGCTGGGAACTATAGGACTCAAATAGCTAAAGTTCGTATTTTGTGGAATACATTAAAAGAGGTCTATATCCTGCATTTACCACCCGGATGATGATGTATACTAATTGTAAGTACAAGGTAAAAGTTTACAATATGTATACGATTATGCACCTTCTTATAGATTGTCCAAAGTATTCAAGGGATAGGATAGATATAGAGATGAGAATGGACAAGAATAT
>DWLS01004165.1:0-14419 GCA_018246255.1 Pachliopta kotzebuea | reverse complement strand
AAGTTAATAAAAACTGAGAGAGAACTGATTTTATTTAGTAATACAAGCTTCTTATATACTAAGGTACAATGGCTCCTTATGGATAGTTTATAAACTATATGTGATTAATGGATCCGAGTAATAGATTCCTATTTCACTTTATCATTAAGTGTTTTCTTTGTTTATTGTCGGTCTTTCTCTTATGACAACATAACTTTTAGTCTGTTTTATCAAATTAATACGTTATCGATTCTATTGAAAAGTTATTTTTTTCGAGGCGAACCGAGCAAGACGTTCACATGTTTGTAAGTGATTTGCTTGCTCAAAACATAGCTGTTAGTTAATATGGTACCACATAATGTCGCCTTGAGATATGTTTTAAGTCTCGTTACCCCAGTAATATCACTACCTTAATATAATTTCCCGATAAAGCCCTGTTAAATAAAGAGAAAAAAAAAAAAATATAATTTCCATAAAGGGCCGTGTGTGATTATTATATATTTTCTATATACTAAACTTAAAACTATTATACTCAACGTATAAAAGAAATAAGAGCACATAATTTTTTTTAAAGTAGTTATCTTGAAATAAAAATAATAAACCGTAGTTAGTAAGTCAGCTTTATATGTAAATTATGCTATATACTAATTAACAACAATACCTATATACAACCAGGTTCGTCTAAAAGGAAACAGCAAATAGCTTTTTTGGACAGGCCTATCTCCAACTGGACATTAGTCCGAATTATGATGAATTAACGACAGCTTGTGTGTAAGGGTTTACAACACCTCACAGGCACCTCGAAGGCATTCTCACCTTCACGTGGTGCAACCTGCTAATCAACAAACGAGGCTCTGGCTCCTCACCAACCTGCATTTAACTAGAGAGGTGGGAGACGGCTTGAATTCCCCTATTATTGGGGGAAACCTATATCCAGCAGTGGACATCTATTGTCAGATGAAGACTAATAAAAATTGGGAAACATTTCCAGTACCGGAAGTAGGTATAGTTGATTAATAAGTGTTCCTTGTGACGAGGAAATTATTTAATCTATGCGTGTATTGCCATTTGCAACACCTCGACTATTACTCGTGTATTTAAATAATACATTGATCAATACTAATTTATCGATATGTATTTTTTTTCACGGTATTATTTCCGTCTAGCGTAGGAAGTTATGTTGACGACCTCAAGAGCGTTTCTGTGAAGGCCTTCGGTATACATACTTTTATCTTTACTCACAAACTGTGGCGTGCGAGCAAAGATACTTGTAAAAATAAAAAGAATTACTAACAATATGTATAATGGTAGTAATGATTATCTTAAGCATAAGTTGATGAGGAGCAATGGTGGTAGGTCTTGATTACCAGAGACGATTTAGGTAGGTATCACTGCTGCTCCTATTTCTTTCTCCGAATTGCAGCGACAATCAATACTATGCAAACGTTACTCTGTTCCAGTGTCTTCCGTTTGAAGGGTATGCAAGTGAAATTACTGAGGTAACGAGACTTATCAGGTTATGTCTCAAGGCAAATCGCCAATGTGGTGCTGTATATACCATCTTAACTGGTATTACGTAGTTATGAGCATATATCACTTACCATCAGGTTTGCGCCTTGCTCATCTCGTCGAATAAAAAAAAGTTAATAGACTAAAAGGAGGGGAGGAGCTATTTAAAAAGAAATATTTACATAATCGAATTCAATTATATAACCTTGAAGCTTTGGGCCAATACAGGAATGCAATCAAATAGATAAAGAAGATTGATATCTTTTAAATCAGGATTAACGCTTGAAATGGCGATAGGCTTAAACAGTGTTAATACCTAAAAAATATAACACGTTTCACATTATCAACGAGTAATGATGATAATTAATTTCTATAAGGGTGTGTGGCCACCTATCTCTGTTTACAACGTGTACTGTTTTGATAATACATTCCAATGTCGGAGATTAAAATTTCTAAAATCATTAAAAGGACGAAAGTTGACAATCACGATGATGTATGTAGAATACATATTAAGGTTTTTGATGAAATAACTATAGTATATAGAATTAAGGACAATGGATGATGGAGAGCGCTTAATGAAGTGTCCACATGCGTTAATGGGTAATTCTAATATACTATTATTAATCATCTGGTATTACTCAACAGCGGAGTACACATTGATAAAACCAAAGCATTGCTTGGTTAAATGAGTTCTATTGGGTATAGAAAGATTGACTAACTTTTTTTTTAACGTGGTGGAAATTTTATCGTGTGGCCAAAGAGAATTTATTTTGAACTTGCACCGACCATTAAGCTTGATGGCTTACTACCTACCCTAGCTACGGACGCACGCTCGTGCTACTTGTACTCACCTTTAGTGGCAAATACTGACCATCTAGCGAAGGGCGCAAGGAGGAGTGTAAAATTAAAATAGAGTAAAGTACCATATACTCATATAAAAATAGGAAAACAGAACATAAGAATAAAATGTAGAATGGAAACAAGCAAAAAAGATAGGAAACGTGTAAATTTAGAAAACGAAAAAACCTAATTGCAAGATTAGGTAAAGAAAAAGCAAAATTGTATAAGAAAGGAAACTAATGGTACATGATAAACCAAATTATTTAAAGATAAATAATAAAGAACATAAAGATAAAACGAGAAAGCAATGAAAATAAAACATCACACAAGAACGTAAAAGGATAAGAAGTTAGGAAAAAGAGTGAGAAAAAAAATTGAACTCCTAGCCACACAATACGGGGGAACAATTTGAAAAAGGGGACAAGGAAAAGCCGTATCCTAGCAGCTCTAGTTAACTTGATGTGGATATTCTTAGAGAAGGTCGTAGACGAATCAGCCGATTATGATAATCACGTACTTTGATCATATACCGTACTTTCTATTTTAAATTGGTTATCATGTTAGAACAAAGGCTGTGTTAATCAATGTTCATCCCTCCGCACTGTGTTAATTTCGCGGCTCAGTTGCCTTTCGTCTCCTATCTAATGACTCTGCGTCACTCGCCAATTGTAATAAATCTGAATGGCTTAAGGAGAAACCGTTTCTCGAATCTCTAATGAAAATATTATCAGCTCATTGGTTCTTACTATAAGTGTATTATATTTTCATTATCGTATTTTACGTTATGTAGACGATAAATTTTCTGTTTCAACATTAGCGCATAATAGGGAATATGAAATTTATACAGTAAGAAAAGAACAATAAATATTTTAGTCTATCTTCTAAATAGGTAGATAGTAGAAGGAGGTGCCAATTAAGCAGAATAGTTCTGGTTTTAGCAGAAATGCTGATTTTCAATTAGACATGTTTATGTATGCTGCGGTGCGAATACTTAATGTAATAAAAGGAATAAATGAAAGATATAAACAGAGAGAGAGAGAATAGAAGTTAAATATAACAATGATTGTTTAAATAAAACATTACAAGTTATATTTCTCAACTAAGGCAAAGAAAGCAACTCCGATTTTAGTCTTTATGTACTATGTTTTTGGATGCAAAAATGGTTTTTCAATAAATACATTTAATGACATCGGACATATATCATAGAATAGTAAAAATAATATAATATGAAGTTATTATGAAAATTGTTAAATTGAGCTAGTTATTAGTATTTTGTTAGAAACTCTGAGTTATGTTTAATCGAGTCACCTATCTTATGTTGTCAGCAAAGGCGTAAAATTTCCAACTACCCTCTACATTCTTCCAATTTCACGGCTCACTTTCCATTCTATTACCCTTGTTCTCCATCACATGTGAACGTGGTGCGTCATGCTATATTTAAAGCGGTACACCAGCCGCAAGTTTACCCACTTTCCAGACGCTCGGCGACGCCGTTATCTCTCATGTTGTTTGAAGTCTAAACTTGTAACGGTCAATATGTTAGCACTTCGATATTAAAAACAAACATTATATACAAGATTAATTAATGGAAAATTAGTTCTAGGTATATCTCTGTTGCCGGAGACCGTTTAGGTAGGTACCACCACAGCTCCTTTTGCAACCAACAAACGAAACTGTGCGGATTTTACTTTTGTTCTTGTTTGAGCGGTGGTGTAAGCTAGTGAAAAATGTGGTACAGTGTATATCATCCCAACTCAGTTTTCAACATTATGGTTAGTCATAGCACTTACTTTAATATGATTTTCTCTTTTAAATCTTCGCATGGTAAAAAACAAGTCTGTGTTGTAACTAACCATGTCTCGAAAGTGTATTTTCTTATTATTTTTGTCAATGAAATTTTCGATATACCTATGGGATTAGATTTGGGTATCGTTTAAAAAAATACGTACGTCCGCCCAGCTGTGGTCTACTGCACGCTGTTAATGATGATAAAAATAATGTACTTTATATTATCAGCTGGAAGATACGGAAGCTTAGAAACAAGTCTCCCTCAGGAATCTCCATCAATCAATCTTCTTGCTACAATTGTTTTTTTCTAGTTTCAAAATGTGTCATACGAAAAAAAGTTGTTAATCCTATTCTGTCTGTCTACAATATTACTTAAATTTTCTATAACTTATATCTTAGCAGTGAACATTGGTTGAAATGATAATGATGTCACCATACACCAAAATAAAGGAGCATGATTGCAAAGTCAATTTCTTTTTTAAACCTTGAAATAAGTATTATATATGATTTATTCTCAAATCTCCCATTGATATGGTTTATGGCCAATTGTCCTATGTCTGTGTTGTTAAATTGCTGGTTACTTTTATTAAATCTTCATATTGAAGTCGCTTAATATTAACACTACAGGTTTATCATTAGATAAGCGGATTATAGTGAAAGCGTTTAATCGTTCACACGATAAGTAGCTTGTTCGTTTTGTATCAATTATAGTTTTTACAGGTTTATCTATGAAAATTTTTTTATTCATTGTATATCTACAGCATATTTAATTAAATGATAAGATTACCTGCTTGATGGGTTTTTACACGTAAATCCTTGAATACATCTTAAGAGGTATCTAAGGGCTCAGAACTTGCGTTTGGAACCCATCTTGCTAAAGCTCTTTCTAAATACATTACGGTAATAGCTTTCCCCAAAATTACTGGCTTACTTTCATATATCAACTGTAATACTTACTTTATATTCTCAATTTATTCTTATTTATAATAGGAACTTAATGGAATGTTAAAATTTGAAATACATTGGGGAAGGTCTATGTCCTGCTGTGGATTAGGAAAGGCTGATGATGATGATGATGCAATACTAAATCAAAACTAAAGAATATTTGTACGACAATAATAATGGTTATTATCAAACATTGATCACTGTAGTTATCTAATTAGAAATGTTCATTACATCATATTAACCGCATAGTTGAAACAATGTACTGAGTTTATCAGATGATTACACCTCGTGAAGTAGGACATCGGTGTTAAAAAACCATCAATAACTGTCACGGGACATTGTTAACGGTACGTTGAAAACTTTACGATCGATAAACAGTTTACGTTTGTTTGTCTAAATTTATATTTTACGATCAGTAAATTTTCCAAACTATTGCTTGGCGGAGGAAAAAGAAACTTCTTTCTTTAATTCTTCTTAAGGTTATTTTATACATGTTCTTCACATCTAATGATCCAGGCAGGATTAAGAATTCGTTGGAGTTAACAACATGTTCTTAATACAAAGATCATTGCGAATTTGCCTTATGCTTTCCCGTGTCTTATCTTTTTACTGTTCCCATTCCTTGTTTTGTTAACTTTATTAATTTCTGATTAGAAATATCATATTCCTGGAAGACCCATGTTTCCTTGCCGCTGGGTTTTTTTGAGATTTACATGTAGATTTCGGAATCTTAAAAATGTAAAAGCAGGTCTGAAACTAGTTTGTAAGTTAATTTATATCTGACCCAAGTAGAAAATATAAAAACATCGCAGCGTGTGTTTATTCTTCTGTCCGTTCATTATGTTGCGAAACTTCACTCACGTAATGTTCGCTCCGTACCATTTTGTCACGTCTATTGTTTGAAGTCTCCGTTAGCAAATACACAGTATTTGTAATTTATTCATCCATGAAATCCTTTTTTTAATCATCATCATCATTTCAACCGATGGATGCTTTTAATTTATTAATGGATTTTATATTGCAAGCTTTGAGAAAGCAAGGACAAATTGCAGATAAACACCTGATTGCAATTTAATAGAAATTAATAAAAGAAGTAGATAACAATTGAATGTGTAGACTTATAATGCAAAATTGCTAGAAGGATACACCCAAACCAATTAGAAAATGATACAAAAAAGGCAGCAGAAAATTCATCGTATTTCACTGAACTGTATAGTAATGGAAATATTTAATAATAATTCAAAATAAAAGCAATGTGCAATTCTGATAAATGAAACGCATGACTATAACGATAACGCGCTAGTTAACATTTTCATACATTACGAATTTGCGCTTAATGATTTGGAACATAAAGAGGTATGTTTTGCTTTTTCGATAATTTCATATTACAGGACACGATAAAATTTGTACGTTATTGCTTGACGATGGACACAGAAATGATACTAATAGTTCTTGTGATGTCAAGCACACCTTTATAATCCAATGAAAGTAGATAGGTTTCAACACATTTAAAATATAAATGTAAACTCAGCGCTTGGTAATAAAAACACTTCAAGAATACTAAGAAAAAATGAGCAAGCGAAATTTTTAGTAATACTAATCGATAAAGCAGAAACAAACAACTCCTTTTAAAGTAGCGTCGCACGCTTTCGGAGCAATTCACAAATGCTTATCTACAATTACTGTGTCATTTTTATCAGGTATGATTGATGTGTGCTCTCCGGTACGGGAGTGTGACGGTAGTTCAACGCGGTAACTTTCCTAGGTCCCTCGGCTTAGATGAGATCAACGTAATCACGTCGGCTGATAGCTTCCAAGGTTTTTTCATCGCCGTTTTTAATATACTTATAAATTGATCAAAGCTATTAAATATTTGTCAGTAATCAAACATAACAAGTTCAAACCTATTTGAATAAAACTTTTTTAAATTTTCTTCTTGATCTTCCTTCATAACTCGAACTAAAAGCAAAAAATAAGGTAAAATATTAAATTTTATTTTGGTTTAGTTTAAAAGGCGTTGTAACAAGAGATTTGATACCCTTTTTTTTGTCACGGAGAAAATCTTCAAAAGTTTCTGTTTCTGGGAGAAGTCAAGATTATTTGGGATTAATACTCATTAAAACCCTCTTCGTGGTCATCCTCGGTGCTTTGCGGAGGGCCATCGAATATGCTACGAAATTCAACGGTGCCTCCCTCCACTGCTGCCAAGCACATCACAGGAGAGTTTCGCACCCTAACATACTCAGAATGATACTTCAAATTACGAGACTAACTCATACTTGTCATCCGCCCGGGCCTCACTTAATTTAAAGACAGGGCTGCCACTCTCAATGCCCGCGAATCCGAAAATCCGAAAAACTTTGCAGTCGCCTTCTATGACAGACAGGGCTTACCTTACCCCGCGTAAAAAAAGGTAGAGCTTACCTACCCTAGTCCTATTCTTAATATCCCGAGACTACAAACTAAGAGATTTAATACCTACCGTCTCAAGAAACGACAAACACAATGTAAACATTTTAACTACCGTTAAATTGTTATCTGTAAATGCGTTGTTTTGCCCATCACTACAGTAAAGACGGCTATAATAAAGCAAAATAAAACGACAGTTATTTTACGGGGTTTTGTTGAATTCCCGCCTTTTAATCTGATGACGGGGAAATAGAAAGAAAGAGAAAACTTCAATAGACAATAACAAAAATTTTAAGTAGCCTTATCCCAAACAAATCCAGGAGGGGAAAAAAATTTGATGATGGAATGGGCTTTCAATATTACGTTTCTAGTTAGCTTATAGTATTTATGATGAGAGTTAGTCTATTGTTCTAATACGAACATGAAACAGATATAGGATGATTTAAATTTCTTCGTGGGCCGGCTGTGGGCGTGCGATCCGTTATTGTGCTGTGCGCGTTCAGCTCTGTCCTTTGTGTCCGTTGGGCAATGTTTCCGCCGAGCTGATAATGGCTTTGTTATGAAGAATCCGATTGACGTTAAATCGCAGAATGACGTTCATCTTCACTTACGAAAAACTCGTATTATAGTGCAATTTCAATACCTCTGTAATTTATATATAACATATTGATAATGTGTTATATGGTTATGTGGCGCAGTGGTTTGTAGCTTCGATTACGTTACAAGGTGTTAAATTGCTGATAGTTTTTTCTATAATGTCTAGCTAGCTACTATCTTCATTATGTAAATATGACGCTATTGCTGTGTTGAGGGAGAGTATTACTTGCAAGTTTCTTTTTTATTCGATGAGGCAAGGTGATGAAGGAAGCACGGTGTTCATCTGATGGTAAGTGATACTCCTGCCCATAACGTGGTGCTGGTTAAGATGATGTACACGGCAATAATTGCGTTCTTCGCCTTGAAACGTTAGTGGTTAATTCTCATTACCTCAGTAATTTTACTAGCTTACAGCACCCTTCAAACCGGAACCCAGTAATATCCGAAGTTTACTATTTCTGCCGCGAAACGGTATTATGTTCCGAATTGAAAGTAGTTTGGAATTTTGTTATGTGCTAGTGAAATTACTAGAATGTGAACACCTTGCTCATCTTGTTATATCGTAAAAAAATTTGTACTAGTTAGGAGGCAATTAATACTTAGATTTTTTTTTTTGCTATGTAATTCTTCAAACGATATACAAAAGTCGCAAAATATCGATATCACGACTAACGAATGATTATTCGCAAGATTATCGTTAATATGTATATATATAAATATTTGTATATATCTCATATTGGTTACGATTTCGATCCTATCGTTCGCTACATTCTCTTATCTGCAGTGTGCAGCTTTCACTTCTGACTATAGTGCATTTAAATCATGCCTTTAATTTTTTAATTCATCAACACGTCATCATCATCATCTCTTCCACAAAACACGTTCTTGCCTGTTAATACAATTCTGTTTTGCGAAAATGTTTTTTACTATTCATTGAACCTTAGATAAGGATATAGAAATCGCTGACGGCATCGTCAATTGATTATTAACAATCATCAACTCATGATTAAAAGTGCATTATGCATATTTTTTCTCTGTAATATTGATATCAATGCATTATCAATTTTTCATGAAGTGCTGATATAGATATGATTATTCTTGATTATAATCCGTTGGAAATTTCTATATACCTGTATTCGGTAATAGGATATAAATAATCTTTTAGGACAAATGTCTACTAGCCTACACCATCTAGGTACCACTGTAGCTCCTATTGCAGCCGACGATTAGTAAGCAAACGTTTTCTATTTTATTATATTCTGTTCTGTTATTGTATATATATATTTATATACTTACATGTATACATGTATATCAAAACCAAAATTATTTTTTATGTACCTGGAAGTAAGTGCTATTCTTACATTTGATAAAGCGAATTAAACGAAATACTTGATTGCCTTCAGAAAGAAAACACTACCAACAATGATGCATATAACTATCATTATAAATGTAATGCAATTTAAAAAAAACACAATTCAATGTGATAACGAACATTTAAAAATACGAAATTACTTCATTGGTATCGCGTCGCCATTTTATATGAAATACTTAAAAGCGAGTTAAAGGCGACCTAAAAATAATTCATTCGGTGTACAAACAAACAGGTAGACCATCGATTCCCAAACTGTAGTACTTGTAACCTTGTAGGTAAATTTAATAATAAGCCAACGGGTAAAGCAAGGCACTTAATGCTAAGTGATATCATAACAACGTGGCGCTTTTTAAGTTGGTATAAATCACATTGCGTACGTCCTTTATGATGTTAAGTCTGATTACCTTAGTAATTTCATTTCATTACTACACCTTTAATATTAGAATTACCGTATTAAGCTCATTTCATCATCACTGCTGGAAATAGGACTCATTCAAAGATCTCCACTCCCGTCGCTCCTACGCTGTCTGCATCCAGCGGATTCCCGTGACCTTCACCAGATCGCCGTTCCAACTTGTGAGCGTCTTCCAGCACTTCGCGGCCGCCACTTTAAGACCTTACTGCTCCATCGGCCGTCAGTTCCTCGATCAGAGCCCCTGCAAATTGCTTCTTAAGTCCGGCAATCCTTAGGGCTATGCCGGTGACGTTAGTTCTGCGGATCTCCTCATTTCTGCTTCAATCGCCCAGAGATGAAAATGAAAAAATCTTTATTTGTCACACAAATGCTTACAAATAAGTTTTGAAATCCCTGACTTCTGTGCTAGGTTTACCACCTGAGTTAAAAAAGAGATACTACAAGCATAGCCCTCTTTACTGCTCTTTTGGTGATTCTGAGCTTACTTACTAAATCTTATCATTTAGTAGTACCTCACCCCTGATAATAAACTGCTACTTTAAAAATGTCATCTCTTTTAAGGTTTTTTTAAGCTTTTCCTTCAAGCACCGTAAAGTTTGAGAAGCACTGAGGTAGACTAAGGAGTGCAGACGCGGCGCCGGCTGCAATTGTTTGTTAATCGATTAACAAATCTCATATTTAATAACTATAACCATTACTGTGTTAAGTAAATACGCAGTAGTTCGCTCTGCGCACTTTCTTATTACTTCTTTGTACTTAGATTTACGTTGTACTACTTATCCTACTAATATCTGCCCTTTCTTGGCGTGCGTCCGTCTAGAATGGGATGTCGCTATGCCAACTTATACAGACGCCTCTGTTTATGACTATTCTCATATTAAACATTTTATTGAAATAAAACATTTAGTTGCGAATGCAACAAGTACTAGTAGTTTATATGTTGAGTGATGATTATAGTTCACATGTGGTATAGAGGTTTTTTGAAAAGTTAAAGGTAGGTTAATGGTATTAAATATAAAAAGTAATTACAAGACAAGATATGTTAAAAATCGTAAAAGGGAAAAAAGAAAATCAAAAATACAGTCAGGAAAGATGTGAAAGATGAATATTCAACTTCAATAAACAATTGTGACCTAACTCAAAAGAAGGAATGGGATAAGAAGTATGAAGAATGGAAGACTGAGATAATGAAAGAAGGAAATGTGATGACAGAATTATATAAAACAAGGAACTATTAAAAAAATTAAACGAGACTTGAGTATGTTAAACAAGATATTTTATTGCTATACTGGTGTTCAGTAAGATAATGCCTTAACGGAGCCCTAGTTTTTTTTTTGTGTTTACAACCACTCGATTTGATACATGGCTTAAATCACGTGATATTAGTTGTTATACTAACTGAATATAAATTGAAAAATTCATTGGTGCAGGTCGAATTCGAACCCGATGCTTTCAGAATGGAACCGACTTTGAAACCACTAAGCTATCACGACTTTTGAGGCACTAGTTAGGATGATAAACGCAACACTACATTGTGTTCATCACCTTGACTTATATGATATTAATAGTTACCCCAGTAATTTCACTAGCATACAGCACCCTCTTATGTTCGCACAGTACTTGTTTAGGGCTGCGGTGGTACCTACGTCAGCAGAGTTACCACTGGTATTTATCTATACATTCTAGGCCATGAGTTAAGGTATCTAACATATGACGTAATTATATTGAACACCGTTTTAAATTTTTGTTATATTATTAACTACATATTTTCCTCATATAATCGCTATGTACGTAACTAATGCGATTGTTTTGACGCATTCAAATTAAGTTACGCGTCGAAACTTGATGACAATGGTTAGCCCGTTACTTGATTAAATACCTGTTAATTAGTTACAGTAAACTAAAATTTTGAAAGTAAACTTCAAGTTTTTTTTTAATCAATTTTTGTTTTTGGACGTCATTGGCTCAATTGGTCCTTTTGTCGACAATAAGAGCTTCGTCGGACTCAGGGCTTGAAAATCCAGACTCCGTAAGCTGAAGGAAATATATACATAATAATATAAAGGAAATAAGAGAAAACTGAGAGTATTGGATGAAGACAAACCCGCATTAGACCAGTGTGGTGGCAAATGGCCCAAATGTCTCTTTTATTAGAAGGCTTATGTCCAGGCTGATAATTATGATTCGACGAAGAAAGAATTCGAGAGACGGGCAGAAGTATAATTGGAAAAAGAAAGGGAGAGAATCAAGATACAAATATATTATCAGCTAATACATTGATGAGTAATAAAATTGGTGGAAATTTTATTTGGCTAATGTCTTAATTAAATATCAATTCTAATCTCATATGCTGTTGAAAAATTAATTCTCATAATCTTTTATTTTACCAATCATTTGATTGACTTACTTAGCAAATCTCTGCAACTAAGACAACAACCCAAATGTAACAGTCGGATAAAATAAATGAATTTAGATGTCAAATCGCTTTTACTGCGAAAAATATATATACTACCTAATAAGAAATACTAATCGATTACCAAGTAACACGAGCTACATGACGCAGATGCGTCCCTCCTCCCTCCCACCTCTCCTGTGGTAAGTGGTACGCAGGTGCTGTCAATTTATACCTACATTTAAAATGTGGTTCAATTGTACAAGTAAAGCGCAACGCAATTCAAACTAAGTAATTGTACTAAGTAAAAAATATATTTTACTACTGTGAGCTGGCAAGGGGTGAAGGGATTCTACATAACAAATTACCGGGCCCAAGCCAACCTGCTAATCAACAGACGAAGCTCTGGCTCGACACCAACCCGCATTAGGCCAGCGTGGTGGGAGACGGCCCAAATCCCCCTACTATTGATAGAAGCCAATGTCAAACAGTGGACGTCTATAAGGACTGAGCTGGTAACTTAGGTATCATCCTATCCCCCGATTCGAAGAGGCATAATCTCATTTAGCTGGTGGATTAAAAAAAATCATATTTCATGCAGTAGTTATCGGAGTAATACGCATAACCAATCGTACGTAACAATCTAACTAGGACAGACGGGCCCCCCCCACCTCTACTCTGCTCCGTATAGTAAAAGGCGACTAATGAGCAGCTTACATAGTCACTAATTAGTAAACAAGCAAACAATTGGATTTTGGAGAAGACTATACAGCAGTTACAAATTAAAATTATGACGATGAAATCTTTGCTAAAATAGAGAATAGGTTGTGATATTTCTAATGTTCAATAAGAAAGGTCCGTCCCATTGGGCAGCTAATCTAGATATTAACAGGCCATGAGGGATTTTGCCAATACTTAAACTGTTTCAAGTGTAAGGAGAGTATATGTGATGATGATGCGGAGGAAACTGTTCCTCACTTGCTAACAGTGTGTCCCATTGATAGGATATTGCGGTATGAATTTGAACTAGAAACAGGGTTAAGTATAGATACAGATAGTTCTACGAATTAATGAGAAGTAAACCAAATAGAAATATGTTTAAGATATTATCAAAAGATATATACTATAGTAGACAATAGAAATACCACCAGCCGATAGACGTTCACTACTGGACATAGAATTGCTCCAATATTGGAGAGAATAAGGCCATCTCCAATCAAGCTGGTCCAATGCGTGTTGGTCTGGAGCCAGAGGTTAGTTTGTTGTTTCATGGGGATCTTTACACCCCACAATACAAATAAGAACAAATTAATATGACTATATACATATATGTATGTAAAACCATTTTGTGAGGGTAGATAATAAGATGGCAGTATTAAATGATGTAAATAATAGGATAAAAAACCTAGAATATAAAGAAGAAAAAATTACTAACGTATCGGTTTAAATAGATATCATACACTGTGACGGTAGAGAGTAAAAGTTATTTACCAAAGAGTTTTTAAGAATTTTAACCTTCATAGAAACTAATGAATAGTTGCCGGAACATACAACAGAGTCATCAATCAAACGTTTGTGTAAAAACACAAAAGATTTGGACGGGCTAATACTTTCCACCGTTAATCTATACATGTATGTAAACATTCAAAATTGGAGTTTACTGCATTGTGATAAGATTTAGTTTACTGACTTTACTAAAAGGGTCGCAATACCTCCGCAGGGCTTACGTGACAGAGCACACGGGCACCATGTACGCAGTACGAAATGTTACTGCGCCGCAGACGAAGGTCTTTTTACGTAGAATTATTGTAAAAGAAACATACTTAATTGTTTACTAAAACACTGAATAGTTTGTTTATATCAGTGATTCCCGAAATGGTCTACATCGATCCCTAGTGGTCTATGCCAACAAAGAACGGGTCTATGTCAGCGAAAAAAAATTTGGGGGTCCATGAAATATAAATTAGGGTTCACGTTAGTGGATCTAAACACATCCTTCTCACTAATAATATTGACTTATTGCTTATGTTATTTTATTTTATGTTTATTTAATGTTACGTATATTTTACATAACAGGTACAAAATTTTATTTTGAGCAATTAATAAATGTATAAATTAACATGTGTTGTTTACTTTAAGTTTTTAACACTAAACTTCACTACAGTTAGAAATT
>DWLS01004164.1:0-14427 GCA_018246255.1 Pachliopta kotzebuea | reverse complement strand
GCTGGAAATCTATTGGAGAGGCCTACGTTCAGCAGTGGACTGCAATAGGCTGAGATGATGATGATGATGATGAAAGGAAGTTTCAAAAAAAGGAAACGTAAAGAAAAATAAAATCCCAGTCCCTCTTTGCAAGGGAACTAATGGAAAAAAAAAAGAAGTACGTCATAACTGCAATTATAAAGTTAAACTTATTGACTTATTAGAGTAAAGTAAAAAAGGGAGTAACAAGTATTGTTAATAGAAAATGTTTATAAAATTTCTTGTTTATTTTGACAAAATATTTTTGTTATATCACTACTTGATGCCTTTTTATTTTTGATACTGTGGAAATCTTCAAAAGATACCGTACTTCTGAGGGGAAAGTCAGAGTTATGTGGGATTTTTACCCACTAAAACCCCCTCGGTGGTCGTCCTCAGTGCATTGCGGAAAGCCCGGGGATCTCCTAGGGAACTCACCGACACCTCCCTGAACTCCTGCTAAGCACATCCTAGGAAGAGCCGTTACTCTCCCCAGCAACCCCAGTGTGAAAATACGGGAACGCTTCGTACTTGTCATCTGTTTCGGGCTCACTCGATAGACAGTGAGTACTCCCACCCTTAAAGCTTGCGAACCTGAAGTATGAAATCAAACCTTGGATCTCCGTGTCACCCAGAACGCCACTGAAGATAGTAAATATATATATTCATACATACACATATATGTATAAGTACCTACATAGCTCATTACTTATCATAAAGTAAATTAGACTTCTTTTGAGTTTTTAAGTTAGCTGTGGCTGTCATTAAACTTTTTTCTTTATATTGTTAAACCTTTTGGAAAACACCTAAAATTATGGTCCAATAGGCGGACTTAATGCCTGTAGGCATTCTCTACCAGTCAACCAAAGAGGTGGGATATGCTGTAGTAGGTGAAGCCCGAAAGTTATATTTACGGCTTAAAAACTCAAAAACTTTAGTATTTTTATAATAGTTATAAGTTTTAGAATAATTTCTGTAATGTTATTTTACATGTGAATAATAAAATTTTCATCTGTTTTTCTATGAAAATATAAACTATTAAATAATGAGCGTCACATATTTGTTTTCAATTCATCCGTCATTGGACCATTTTCTACATCGACGGGTGAAATTATTTCCGGTTTTCAAGTACGAAACAACTGGAACGGTTTGTGGCGAAACCAATCAGTGTCAAACGGTGCTCCACCCTCGTCTATCGATTCTAACCCTACGTTATTATTGGGGCACATTGTTGTCATTTGGGGTTAATAAACGTGGTGACTTTAATGTTTATGAGAAATTGTACAGGCCGATAATCAATATTTGTTGTAAAAGCTGTATGGAAAAGTTTTACTGCCATTTTTTAATCCACAATAAAAACAGCAGGAATTACTTCTGGTACTAAGCGCTACTCCTGTCTTGATAACTGCGTGATATTCCATTTTAGTATTAGTTCCTATCGTTAGTTCTTTTATTAATACACTATGCTCATTATTACTTACTTTAGCAATTTTTGGAACTCTGCCAGAGAGCGAATTCTTGTTAATATATCTATAGAGATCTATATCTAAATTGATGTTTATTTGTTATAGACTGATCTTTATAAAAAGATATACCGAAACAAATTTTATTTATTGCCCATCTTTTCATCTACATTTTATTAATCTCTCTGTAACTACTCAAATTTGATATATCGATTTGTAAACTAAATATTAACCATTAACGAGTTTCTAAATATTTTTTGGTATATTAATTAACAAAGAAATCAGTAAATTTTTTCAAACCATAGAATTACTTATATTTTTAATTGCGACCCAGTCAAAAGCCCATAGGACAAAATGATGATGATTTCGAAATTTAATGAAGTAATTAAACCTATTTATGATAAACAAAAATATTTTTTCAAAGGTATCCAAAAAAGGCACCAATAACACTTGCATTGTCATTGGACAAACAAACACAGAAATGTTTCCAAATCAATCCTAATCCTATTCACGGAAATGTCAGGGTTGTCAACAACAAAAAATAACATTTACGTGGATACTGACGTTGTTAAATATATCTAATATAGTACTTTATATATATAATATTGTATATTAAAAAGACACAATTGGCTGATCCATAGACATATTTTTTATAGTAACTTTCATTTATATATATTTCTACACGTCGTGTAAAGGTGGATTTATTGCTTGTAGCATTACCTTCAAGTCTAACGTTTGTTCTACTTTTCCTTAGTTTCTCAAGATGTTTAATAAAAATTAGCGTCTAGATCATGAAGTGTGTTTAATCAGTATACCCTGGCTTTCATATGTTGACAGCTAGAAGCCGATATGATGACTGTAGCTAATTTAATTTGTATCGAGAATCGAACTGAGTCCATGTAGACATCCATTACGCTATTGAGGCAATTTATTATTCACGGCACTCCTCTGAGAGAGAGAGTTTTGTTCATTATTTATACACAAGATGTTATTGATAAAAAATTCGTTATCATAATTTCAATTAAATGTAATATATGTAAAAATGTATGAAATGACTTCTAAAGACAACCCATTTATAGACAATCAAATTGAAATTGTTTCTAATATTTTTTTATGTTTGTGGTCAAGATAGTGTCGGCCCTAGTCAGTAATACGACGCAGGTGGGAGGGCTTTGTGAGGGCGCTCGCCTAATTGCTTCCACCGACGACGACAGATAAAACGGGGCGAGCCCTCAACCCTTGGGGTGAGACGGCCACTTTAACCTACCTACACAAATTAATACGAATACTTTGAAAAGGCAAAAAGCTAAATAAAAAAGAAAATGTTACACCATACCACGAGATAGTTAACATAACGAAGAAATGTTTTAAGTAAGTCATAGTATTTTGTTATGAGAAATGAGTAGGAAATTCCTACAGCCATACAACGCATTCACAACTCAATGATAGTTTTAAATATTTATTAATAATAAAAGAAAAATAGTACAGAAAATATATAATCTGAGAAATCATTTTCATCAATTTTTTGGTATGAGAGGCGAAAATAAATGGTGGTTATAAGTTATACTAATCTTAATTGATATAAGTTATTTCTACTATTTCTAGCAGCAACCTATCTTTATTTTTAATAAATTTTTTGTTAATTTGAAAATAACATAAATTATTGTAAATTGAGTTTTTAGTGTAGTTAGTAATTGAGTGACTAATATTATTCATTTCACTAGAACCTATGTATAAGTATAGTTATTAGTTTGATTAGTAGTTATTTAAAGCAGCTATAATTATAAAACCTTACGTAGTACAATTTTTTATTATTGTTTACTTAAACAAGGCGGTTTATTATTATCCGGTTTTCTGTTATCTCATAAGCTTAGAATAGGCTAGACGCTAATTTTCATGCTTTGAATACAAAGATCAACAGTTTCATTCTCATTTATATTTTTCATTTTTAACTTTTGCTTTCGCTTCCACAATTCAAACTTTGTCCTTTCATATGTCTTTAACCGGAAGAGCTACAGATTTTTTATTTCGTATTTCTCGTCTCCTTATCCTGTACTTCATTTTATCCTAAAAGAGTATTCATCCAGCTTATCCGGTTTAAAAGTTACAAGCGATACGGAGTATTTAAGTTAACACATCAGACTCTTTTACGCTAATACAATCAGGTAATAGAAACTAAAAGTAAACCTATAACTGGTTTAACTTATGTAAAGTGCATTGTTATTAAACTTATAATAAACACATAACTTCAATGTAACGTTGGCAGTATCAAATTCAGAGCCAAAGGCGATTCATTAGCATTTTTGGCCGATATACGGCGAAGGGATGAATCCATCTCCCTGTCACAGTTAAAGTCATTAGTTACGAAAACGGACACAACAACGCTTGAGTTTACGTTATGGATATATTAAGTCACTTAAAGCGATTAAGTCTTTATATAACCTGATAATGATTCATCAGAAACTATTTCAATATATTTAATCTGCTATAGATATCGCAGATGTCTCCCGTCGGATAATATTTATGTAACCTGAACTAAAAATTTATAAATTACTACAGAGTAAATACTATATCACCGTTAGATATGGTTCAACTAACTAGCTTTCCATTATTTTTATATACAGTACATGAAATCATTCTTACTGAAATGTAGTAATAAATATGCGAAAATAGAGATCTTATAATTTAAACGATCGATTTAGAACGATCCTTGGAAATTAAATAACTTTCCCCTGTTAAAACTGTAACATAATAATTATCTATATTACAATAAGCTATTAAAAGCTTAAAGCGATTAAATCTTAACCGCCTGTAATAAAAACAAAGTATAAATAATCATGTTAAGGTAACAGATGTTTAAAATATGGAGGTTTACTGTTAAGCTAAATAACGTATAATAGTAACAAATATTAATTGCTGCTAAAACAAAGGCAAACTAACTATATCAGTTAACTCAGCCCGGTGCAGTGAAAGTTTCCCAGGCTATCAATTAGGCTATCGCTAATGCAAGCAGTCCACGGATAACATCGGGCCCGCCCCCACGCTATTGTTTACTATATTACTTTAGGGCAGTACTAACGACCCACCTTTGTTTACTTTGGGACAAATTACTTGCGTTACGCACAAATTGTCAGTAAGAAAATTTGGTAACTATTGTATGTTTATCAACAGCCGATAGACGTCCACAGGACATATCCCTTCCCCATTAAAGGGAAAATTTGTGAAGTCTCCTACCACGCTTACTCAGTCAGGGTTGGTGGTGGGGACGTTTTAAACTATATAACTAACAGTTAAACTTCACCGTAAAAAGTTTTAAAAGTTGTTTTTTATAAATTTTTTTACTTTTAAATTTAGTAAATTAAACCTTTACTTTTTGAAAGGACATTTTTATTTGTTAATTATAACGCGATTAGTAAAACTAACAAACGACTCACAACACTAACGAAACGTTTTTAAAAGCCAAGTCGAGTGAGTACGCGTTACGTAACTATTTCTACACTATTTAGTAGTTGTGAGTACCAGGCTCGCATAGATCGGTGACGGTGTCGCGTCGCTCCACGCACGGTACCTACTCCGGCACCACGCACCGCTCACCGCTTGCCGCTTGCCGCTCGCCACTCACCGCTCACCGCGCAGCCACGTATAGAACAGACACACTACATCAGTGCGCCCGCTGTCTGTGTCCAATTAATAACAGTTTCCGAGCTCTGTTAATAATATAATTTATTATATTGGTTCATAATTCATCATATTTGTTCAACCGTTCACGAATAATCCAATAGTCTATTAGTATTTGTATTAGTGACGCAATTTGTCACTATATTCACCGATAGGTTGATTCATAGGCGCAGTTGTATATCTGATTAATTTTTTCTTGCTATAAAAATACCATTTTAAGTTAAAACTACTCTAATGTCGCCATTCACCTGTTCAAGTCAATGTCTTGTTAATGCTTTTGACACTTAAATATCTTGAAGCATTTGTTAATGGTACCTTCATATTTATTGACTTGTAAACATTAGTTTGGTAAATAAAAGAATGAAATAGAAATCTATTGAACAAAAGTATAATAAAGATGATCACTTGTAAAATAGTATCTCGTAAATTACTTACTATAACAGTACATATGTATAAAGTTGCAGCGCAAGTCCTATTATAAGTATTAAGATTATTTTATATTCAAGAGTTATTTTTTGCTTCAAAATCATACAAACAAAGACATTTATCTAATAGTCTTACTTTCTCGTTTACTTATAAAAACAGGGTAAGTAGTTCATACTTTAATTGCCGTAGAAATATCAAACCTAACATGTTTTTAATATGTTAGTTCCTTAAACATGTCAAAATTAAAGTCTGTGCCTTTAATTTTGCAATTTAGAGAGATAAAAGGTTGCAGCAATAATCAAAAAACCAAAATTGCAGTAAGCAGAACATTATTAATCGAGGACAAAGAAGGTTATCTCAATTTAACCATATACTTTTTATAACCACGTTTAAAAGTAGTCCAAAATCGATATTTTTACTGGAAAAAAACAAAAACAGGGATCTACACTTTTAAGCAGTAATATGTAATATTACGCTCTTCCGTTTAAACTTCAATTTATACCTTATGTCTACCTTTTTGTTTTGAAGGTATTATGTTAACAGACATAATTTTTTTTAACGAGGTATTATCTAATTAATATTCATTAGTATGCAATTTTAAATAAGTATGTTTAAATGAATTTATTTTAACTTTTTGCTGAGTCTTGCAGCTGAAGGCCGTCAGGGTAGGTACCACAACAGCCAGTAATCTTAAGTCTTTCTTTATCAATAACTTTGTAGCCATCGCAATTTTATTTGTCTTAAGGAGAATGTAGCTTTGTACTATGAAAAGTTGTATCTTCTATGAATTAAGATTTTTCTTTTTAAAATATTAACGTCACATTGCTTTGCAGCTGATGTATACGAGGTGCTTTAATAATCTTTTTCTACCCGTTTAAAACACTTTTAATTCAGTAGCGAGCGCTTACAACTAGTTGAGCCCAGATCATTATTCCTTTTCAAGTCCCCGTTGGCCTCGTGTTACGCAATTATAGCCTTTTTTTTATTATTTTCATTCATTCCGATGTTACGGCGCATTTTAATCGCCTCCCGAGTCGTTCGTTTTGTCCGGGACCCGTCAACCGAGACCCGCTTGTGCAATGTTCCGGTCTTGTTGCCGTTTCACTCGCACGCCTGCGCGGCCGCGATACGGCGTCTCGCTCGCACCTCCGCATGATTCCTTTGTGCTTTGGCGGGAGATTAGGGGAACTTGGCACGCTCCTGAGAAAACGGCAGATGTTTGTGTATTTTCGGGCAGTGTTTCGCCGTTACTACCAGGTATCTGTTAAAGCAGACTATTCAAAACTAATGTTACGGACGAAACTGTATATAGCATTTGATAAAAGTGAATTTAACGGGTTTCATCGTGTTTTTTTTATCTACACACAATGAGCCCAAGACACCGTGAACTTATTCCCGCTAGATCAAACTGTAAACAATACTGAAAGTGTTTAGGTATAGGTGCTATAACATCAGGACGCTGTCACCTCAGTCTTACCTTAGCTGCCGCACAGAAGTCAAAAAAATTAAGAAATAAGTGAAATTAAGTACAAAAACGCTTGTTTTATAAAAGAAGTAATAATGTTTAATTCTCCTGTATATATCATAAATCACTATATTTACAAAAAAACAGTACATTCGAGTCTAACTGTAACTTTTGGTTTAAAAAGCATACTATTTGATGAAATGAAATATAAAAAACAGACAATATCCCATTATGTCTGATTTTTGTGGTAAGACAGAAAACTTTATAAATTAAATGTATCTAAGAGAATTGTGTTAACTGTAAATGTCAGTTGTTTTATTACATATAAAATAAGTAAATAACAGAACGACAATAAATTAACGCCTCCCATCGTGAAATAACATTACGACACCCACCCACGCCGGATCCCCCTCTCTGTACAATTTCATGGGATTCTAAGAAATGAAATTCATAAAATGACTAATGCTCTCTTGGGTAGGTAGTCACCCAAAACGAACAAACACTCCATTGAAATATCGACGGCAGTTAAAATGTACACAAACAAAAACCCATAAAATTGTTTACCGACATTTTCTTTTCATTATACCTGATTAAAACTCCAATTAAAATTATGAAAAACAGAATTAATATTAATGAACCTCTCCTCCATCTTGTATAAAATAAAAGAAATGTTCAGAAGTTAAACAGGCAAGTGACAACGGTACGTAGCTGTCGTCTCTATAGATGAGCTCTGTTCGATTTATGCTCGCCTGGTACTTGTCACCAGTTTCGATTGAGCATTTGTCGCCCCCCCCTTTTTAATTAAGAAAGAAGAAGCAACCGAAATGGTTGAAAGAGACAGATATTTATGACAAACAATGTTACCACCATGAAAAATCAAAAACTACTTTTTTTGCTTTGTAATGTTGCACACTGTTCTTTGGCGGCATAAACAGGAACTGTGGTGGACCTTCTCAGCATTGTGAGTAGTTTCTTTTCGTTTCACGAATTCGTCTCCAAAGCGATTTTCATACAATTACATAGTTTATTCACCTACTATATTGAACTAGCATTGGAGATGATCATCATCCCATAAATTTGTTGCTAGATAAAAGAAATAACTTATTTTCCATATTGTTCTCATAAGTACTTTAACAAAATTTTATGTAAATTACATATTGTGTACTTTCATAGGTTTTATCTTATTTAGTCCTAGAAAGTATATTTTAACAGTTATAAAATAATACATCTTTCTTTGCAAGCTGAATGAAGAATACTTTGCCTTATTGGGTTAAACAGTACGAGGGTGATGATGATAAAAAAGTAAAAGATTATTATGTAATTAAGCGTACATAAATTAGAAAGAAATTTGAGTTACTTCATAATGCTTAGTATCTAACTAATATAACTTGATAAGCAAAGCGACAGGTCCAATAAGGCATATGGTCATTTAATCTAAGTCAGAAAATGTATTAGTGTTCAAGTCAGAGGTATTGTAGCTAGTGAAATTATAAGGTTATAAAGGATACTTAACATTTTATGCCTAAAGACGATGAGTCCAATGAGATGCTGTATTCATCTTTATGATAATGATCACGACGATTATTAGTAACACGATTTTTACTAACAAGTCACTATTCCAATTGTTCCTTAAAAAAAGACTATAACACCTAACTATATAAATTATCTCCTGTTCATATCAAAATTGGATCATCTTCATATTCACTGAATTCATTGAATGACACTTATACAGATAAAAACAAGATGATTTAGGGAAAATGACTTTAATAAAACCCTAGTTGTTCTGGACTTAAACATGGTATAAAAGAAGAACGTGAAAACTTATCACAATAAAGCAAAAGATGAAGTGATATTAGAAAGTTATAATTATTGTTTGACTCTTATGTCGCTTCTGTTAGTAAATCGAAGACGTATTCATGATTTATCATTACTGGAATTATATAGAGAAAATCATTATTATCATCATTCGTTATGTATTTGTATCGATTGTGTGTTATTGCCGATTTATAGACAAGGCCTTCGTTTTAGGGCGTAACTCGCCCTACAGTTTTCGTAACATACCTCCTCTACCTTGGCATTTCTCCTTGGATATATTTCTTATTACTAGTATTTTGTTAATTTCAAATGCAATGTGTTATTATGGAATAAATAGTCGATATTCGTAAATTCATCCCCATGTTGAATGTTTAGTAAACGCGATATTATTTTCGGAGCGTATCTCGAAACGGCCCATGAATTCGTATAGTAATGAAACAACAGCTTCTAAGAAGAGCCGTTTCTCACAGTCATAACAAACGTCGTACGAACGCCGGCCAGATGAAGTCGACGGTAATTGACGTCCACGGCTGCTCGCGAGCCATTTAGTTCACTCAACCACTTCTGTATCGGTAAAGGCCGCTGAACAATCTAATATACATCTTAAAGCTGTGAGTTAAGATTGTAAATGTAGTAAATATAAATACTTGCGTCATTACGCTCCGCGAAGGTAATTTGAAGCCGTATGGTTAGAAGCGGACAAACATATGATTTATGTCACTGTGTGTGTGTTCGTGTGGGTGCGTTCAATAAAGTGGGGCATGCGCAGTGGCGATCAACGCCATCTGTTGAAGCCACGTGGTTACCTTCGGACGACGCATGAGCGGACTCATCGATTTCACTCCTGGATAATAAATGCGTGTACACGACGGCGAAATTCGTTCATAAATACCTTTCGACCGGTCCTCGCCTTTTCTGTAGGTATTGAATAAGTTCATAATGCCGCAGGTGCCTGGATAACTGTCAGGAAAAATGCATTAGTTAACTGTTATTGTTCATATGACGAGCATAACTTATTGTTTATAAAAACACATTGACCTATTAATAGATTGATCAGTACCAGACATCATAAATAATTTAGTTATATCTGCGAAGAAAAACTAAAGGGAGCCATCTGTATATTATTCCCCTACGCATTGCCTTTTCTTTCATTAATTTTGCGTTAATTTTTTCTTCATTTCCAGAACTAAATAAAGCCTCATACAAATTTATAACAGAAAATGATATACGTTGAAATTGCTATTCATCAGGTAGCCTGCACGAAAACACTTGTGTTTACGTCAATATTTCCATAAACAAGACAGTAAGAGGTATTGACTAAAGTTAACCAGAAATATTTGGTATTCTATCATCCTTTTGAAGGTTTTTAGGAGAACGTACATCTAGCAGTGGACATCTATCGCCTGATTTGTATCTCGTTACGGAATGCAATACCTTTTAGAAACATCAATCGATTACTTGACCAACGGTCATGAATATTCCTGACACCATCATCGTACTTTGCCTAACGGTAAAATTGGAACTTATTATACAAAGACAAAGATCGTAAACGCTCTCTTCCACTTTGGATATGAGATGTTCAACTTTTACCTTAGTGACGGTTCATCACCAACAGCGCATATTAAATTAGGATAGTATTGGTCGTATTGCAAGATCTTTAAAAAATATAATGTCTCTACAACTCTTTCGTCAACTCGTTACGGTAACAGCTTATTTTCTAGACAAAGTAATTTGTAGTGTAGTTCGTAGTGCTTACCGTAATGATATAAGATCGCATACTAATAATACCTTAGCCATATCACAATTTTCACATATTACGATATTATTCAGAAGACAATTTAGAATTCCTGATACAGACTACATTGTAACCCTGTAATAATTTAGAAAGCTTTCTAATAGGCATATCCCAAAACAATGCCTTTTTTATACCACTAAGGTGGCAAAGCACCATACGGCCTGTCTGATGGTAAGCAGTTACCGTAGCTTATAGACACATGCAGTACCAGAGGCATTACAAGATCCTTATCATATCTTTTTTGAAGAATTCGGTAGTTCCTTGGGAAAACCTCGGCAGGGAGTTCATTCCATACTTCGATGCTTATATAAACTATTGACAAATTCGCGTAATAATTTGTTATAAAATCCAATTAATTTCTTTAAAGTCAGAAGATGCAATTCTTCAACCATTGTCGTTTAATGTCAGTGTCCGGTTGGTGGTACACAAAATAAAAGTATATCAGCTAGCGATTTGAAGGTTTGTTATCCGTAAAATGGTATTCCAAAAATTAAACAACAATGTAAAATTTACTTAATAAGTAGAAGAAAAAGACTGCGGACTAGCAAACGTTGTTTAGGACACGTAAAGAGTTGATGATGATTTACGAGTTGACTAGTAAAAACTATTAAAGACCGACCGAATAAAATACATTTAAGAATAGCTTAATAAAGGTGTGATGTAACGATGATGATGATAATAGCAAAAACGACGAAAAAACTTTTTATAAAAACGTACTTTTTTTAAAAAGAAATAGATCAGATATCATTATTACCCAAAGTTGATATGTAGCCTTGCTAAAGCAGACTCAATTATTGTTCATATCGCATTCTATTCTAAACTATATTTTTATATAACAATGCGTCGTAACTGGACAAATCTTTTACCTAATTAGAAGTTAATTGGCTTGGTGTTAATGCTAGTCCAGATATCTACTAAATAGAAACACGTAAATTTGAAGTGACGACAAAATTCACCACATATTTATAAAGTTTGCTGAAGCGATAGTGAGAAGAATAATGAAAATAAAACAAGTAATTATTAAAGTTAAGAATTAATATAACACAATGTAAAATAAGAAAAGAAGAAAATGGAATGTAATGAAATAAAAATTATATTTATAAAGGTAAATAGATAAAGATAAAAGATAGATATAGTAAAGATACTTAAAATGTAAAATGCGGCGAAATTTCGATTGAGATCCGATGCTTGAAGGGATAGACAAGTTAGGTAAAGAGGCAAAGAAAAGAAAGAATAATAAATAAGTTGAAAGACCCTTACCCGAACACAAAGGAGAAAATTTTAAAAAACGTACATTTGAGCAGCGATCGTCGCCTAAGAAGCCTAGCCATCGTTATCATGAATACCTACAAATAGCTTTAAATATCTCGATCCATTTTTTCGTACATTAATAAACTCATTTATAAAAGACTATTTTTAAGTCTGATTTAATTACCATGATCTTCTCTAGGTATATTTATAAACCTAGGTAACAAAATTACAGATGTAGTAAGATAATATTTACACGTAATAACCCTTTACGAAGATCACGAATAATCTGAGCCGCATTTAATCAAAAGGTTTATTTACCTTCTGATCTATTTAAGTGCATTGCTTATTAATTTTATTTAAAATATCGGTCTATTACTACGCCAGGGTTAATAGAACAAACAAGTTTGCATTGTAACTTAAACACTTTGCTTTAACATAAAAAACTCAATGTATACATTTTGGAAAGCAGAAACTAGAAAAAATTTAGATTTGTTCAAACTGACATCGCTATATAGCATTAAAAAGCTTTTTTGACTTTTATCAGTTTTAAAAAGCTTAAACTACAATAGTAAAATTAAATATACACGCTTACAATTTAGTATTTTTTAATTACATTATTTACTTCAGCTACTGTCGGAAACATCTATTGTTTATGATAAATATAGTTATCATAGTTATTATAACATTAATTGCTAGCAAAGAAATCAAAGAATCTCCTATATGAAATTAACGTTTAACGTAATTTTCATATTTTCTTTTAAATTATTAACTGATGGAATCGTATAACCAATAACTAAGTATCTAGTAAAATCTAACATAGTATAGGATAATATAAAATAGTTAGTATTAATTCTGCCGTCAAACAATAACGACTTAATTTACTGAATTCTGATTTAAAACGCGTTGTACCTAGTGATGATAACAGCACAATATGAAGACGGTGTACAATTATCATCATCCTAATATCACGTTACAGACTGAGATATCACTTACCTGATTCCTGCACGTCTCATTGAATAATGCAGTTATTACAAATTAAACCCGTCTTACAAGAAATACGACTGCAATAGAGAGAAATGTGAGGCACGTCGTCAATTCCGTCAAATAGGTAGAAGTACGTGATGGGACCAGGGCAGCATGAACGCGGTGGAGGCGAGCAGCGCGCGCGGGGCGCTAGTGGCGGCTGGTTAGAGGCCGGCACGCCCACGCTCACGCCCCCGAGGACGCGGGTTGGGCTCCCGGCCCGCTGCAATTATGTGCCCAATGCCCATCTGTGGAGCACAAAGGAAACTTTATTGATCCAATTGTGTTTTCAAAATACATCGGGTTTTTATATCTACTGTAACTTTGATATATATAAACATTAATCGAACGAAACGTTTTATTAAAATATTTTTACACGAGTTAATTATAATCATAAAATATATATTATACTTAATATAGTATTCATTTATCATCATTATCAGCCTGATAGACTAGAGGACATGAATTTCTCCGATAATTGAAAGATTTGGTCCCTCTCCCACCACGCTAGCCTAGTTGGTGGGGGACCAAAGCCTCGTTCGTCGATTAGCAGGGTGCACCACGAGCAGGTGAGGTTTGCTTAAATTCCATGAGTTGTTGTGTGAGACCCTTTACACCCGTGTAGTAGTAATTTATATAGTAGTACAATATAGCAGATGTCCGTTTGGAGGTAAGTAGTAACATGATGAAACCGCTGCATCGATCGATGTAGAGATTTCTGTTGGTGATCCATGTCCAGCAATGAATGTCATTGACTAGGATGATGATCAAGTATAATTATACATTAAATTTATCTCCTTGAAACTTATTAGGATATATATCATTGGTACAGTAATTATATTAGTAACAACGACCTTCAAATTAAAGGGCGTATCAGTCAGTAGCTATGCAAATAATCTTAGACTAACGAAACCTATAGTCTAGTAATGCCTAACAATTCACGTAGTCTTCATCAAGGAAGAACTCATCTGAACTATTGAGGAAATATTAATCCAGCGACACAACTTCCAGTAATTAAAGAGAAAGACGAACGTATGAAATCAGAAGACGTGGACTTAAGTTTACTGCAGAATTATTGGATAAAATACTTTACATATATTAGACTTATAATGAAAGTAAAAAGTACATACATTTTTCAGAAAAATTGTTTGTATGATATTTGTTGATTGAATAATCAGTACTTAACTGCAACAGCAGCAAAAATTCTTAAAAATGCTACTACAGTATTCCAGGATGAGCAGTAAGGTCGACGGTCTGTGAGCTTGCCGTCAGTCTTCATAATACCCTGTCTATTGCCACTTCAGGTTAAAAAACCCACAGGTTATACAGATGACTCCGAGTTTTTTCTAAACCATGGCGGTATTGACTTTAATGAAATTTTCACGTCTTTAAAATAGTACAACTTCTTGATATGATGCTGTTCAAAGTCTCACTTCACTCTCGTCTCACTCAGCTAAAAATACTACCTAGTACTTTTTATATAACAAGTGGTA
>DWLS01004163.1:0-14431 GCA_018246255.1 Pachliopta kotzebuea | reverse complement strand
AGCCCTGGACCTTTTTGTCTAATTACTTAAGTTAATTTACTCTCTAATAATGTACATAGTTATAAGTTTTTTTTTTTATTAACGCTTTTTATTATTTATTTATTTAAATAACAGGGTTTTGGTAAACAATCTCACTCAAAATATAAAAGGCAATGAGAATGACTTCAAATAACTTAGGCTTGGCAGCGAATGGGTTAAACGCCTCCGGCAACAGAAACTTACAACCAGGTTTCTTCTTTCCAACTTTAATAATATTAAAGAGTAAACAATACTAACAGATTTCGTAATGAAACGGAACAAATACAACCCTTTTATTATAATAGAAAAATAGTTATAAACAATAATATAAAGGTAATAAATGCATTTATAAAGATCCCAATAAAAAATACGCTAAATGTACAATTGACCGGTTTCCCTTTTAATTTATCATCATCATTTCTGTCTATTGTACTCCACTACTGAATATCGATATCCTTTTTAATGACCCTTGAATAGAACGACTCTACGATCTTTTTGCCTAACTTACACCTTTATAAACTATCATAATCAGCCTTTAGACATCCACTGGAAGATATGTCCTGAGTCATACGGGCCTATAGCTTATTATTTCAATTGCGAAAGAAAGAACAAATTTAATATATAATGTATACTAAGAAAACACCATACATTAATATATTGGGTGTGATAGTTTGTCTGACTGGTGTCTTCAGGTCCCGGTCACCCAGTTCTTGTCGGGAGTGGTCACGCTTTATGCAATATAAAGTGGCTGCTTCCTGAACCCGAAGGTCTAAAGGAAGCAACCCGGCAAGTATTAGGACTGAGTTCAGCGACGCGGTCCTGTCTGTTCTCGTAATCTTCTGCGCAAAACCCCTCTGAACCACTTTAGCTGCTTGCACACCAGAAGCTTCTTAGCCGCCGGCGCCCATACACTCGCCGCATAGAAAATGATGGGCTCCAACATCGCCAGATACATCGTCACGATGACCTTATGAGTTCAGTCCCCACAATACCTTTGCGGCCAGGCACAGTTCCTTATAGAGGTTTTGAGCCTTTCTGCTCACGTTCTTTACATGCGTATTGAACTTGAGCCTGTACCTCTAAGTACAGAGGTTTCAACTAATGTTTTTAATGGTATTTATTTGTCGCCCAGTTCAGCGGAAACATTAAGTGGCTATTTGTTATATCTTAAGTTTTAATTAAAAATATTTTTTTTTACCAATATTATTTATATCTTCCTAAGTTTTTTGTTACTAAAACTTTCCACTTTAACTTATGGAAATTTCACTGAAATATTTATTGCCAGTGTTAATTACTATTGTAAATTTTGAAAGTTAGAAGTACAAAAAGAAAACATTGGTGCTACCAGTATTTGGCTAATAATGGCTCCATATCCAATGGGTTAACATTGGGCCCTAGTCTCTCAACAGGAACTCCATTTTTGTCAACAATGAATTTGCTAAAATTCCACTTAATATAATCTCCTAAAGTTCCACTTAAAGTACTTTTTAAGAACTTGAATAATGGGTGTGCATTCTCGCCGTTAACATCAACTTTTTCGAACAAATCGAACTTAACATCCCTATTCTTAGCAAATGTCAAAATATCTTTAGCAGTTCCAGGTTCCTGTCCACCAAATTGATTGCAGGGGAATGCAAGTATCCTTAAGTCTTTTGTTCTTGCATACTTTTCATACAGTTCATTCAGTTGTTTGTAGTTTGTGTCTGTCAGTCCACATTCAGAAGCAACATTCACTATCACGAGTACATGTCCTTTGTATTTCTCCAATTTAACTTCTTTTCCGTTGATGTCTTTTACTGTGAATTCATAGACGGTTTTTGCTGTTTCATGGCTTGATTCATTATTGCCTTCTGACGTCACATGCCTGATAGAAATTTAACGAGAAAAAATATATATTTATGTTCACATACAAATTCAAAATATACTTTATTGTGCACTATCACAGAGTTACAAAAAAAAAGATAGTACATCAGGATTTTCACAAAAGGCGGTCTTATCGCTAACCAGCGATCTCTGCCAGACAATAATTAGTGTTCTAATCTAACAGACATAAAAATAAGCACAAAATAAAATATTAACAAGAGAAATGGTTGCATAAATAAATAAATTTCTAACCTTTTTGTGTGGAATTGTCTAAAAGTGTCAATTGCATGATATAAATCTTTAGCCATTATGATTGGGTTTTCGAAGGCAGCGAAGTGACCACCGTCCTCAACTACTGTGCTTTGAAGGTAGTTTTTGTACTTCATTTTCAGTATGAAGTCGGGATGGTAAACCAGTTCATGCTTAAATTTTATGCCCCATGTAGGTACTGATGTTGGTATGCTAAAACCAATGTGTTATTAGGCCATAAGTAAATATTAACATAAATACCATCAAAGGAAACCAGTTATTTTTCATATCGCAAATTTTTGCCTTGCATTACAGTGCCTATATTATTTTAATAAAAATATATATTCTACTGTCTAAAATATTTTTGTATGATACTGTTTTCCATATGAATGGCAGTGTAGGTAGTGAAATAAATAGGTTAAGGACAATTAATAGAGTCAAGTGATGAGCACAAACTGATTATATGTACACCATCTTAACTACCTTGACAAGATGTATCATCAGAATGATGTACTGTTCGCTTCATGAACCAATAATAGGTTGCATGGTTGTACATAACTTACCTATCATACTTTAATCCTAGCTCTTTGCTATTTAACGTCTCCGCATACACTCTGCACGAGGTAGTGATGCTGTTGGACACCCAATACACCATGACATTGTCCAGTAAGTGGGTAAGAGAAAACTTCGCTAAAAGATTTCCGTCATTCGCATTTTTAAAGGAAGGATTGGTCCAAGTGGAAAATTTTTCCAGTATGTATGCTGCGAGAGCAGCTGGAGAATCAGTTAATGCTGCACCTGGAGGTAAATAAAAGTATAAATATTTTTTTCGGTATCTAGAATTGTTGTGATGAGAAGGATATTAACATAATGGTGAGTAATGACACCTATTTAGTATAATGAGGTGAAAGTCATTGCATACAAATTACCTTATCTCTCAACATTTTGCAAAAAGATATTCAGTCTAACTACCCCTAAGTGATTTCACAAGTCACAGCCATCTTAAAACTAGAACACTGTTGACTGGCTACAGAATTAGGAACTGAGGTGGTAGTTACCTAGACAATCTGTAGCAATGGAGTCCTGAACTAGTACATAACAATATATTTTACACCTACTTATTTATTCATAAACATTAAAGTTTACAAACAATATCAAAGAAGTTTACGCTAAAGTTCTTTACAGTAAAAATAATTGTTAATTTAAGTCTACGAAAGACAATAGACTAGAGTAATTTATTTTTTATCAAAAATAAATAACCTTCAAAGGAAAATTAGGTTACCGATTGTATCAGGTTTAGTTGCCTGTATATGCATATAACCAGATTCCTCTATTAACCTTGCAGCATGCTTAGTTAGTGGATACATACGGTCTTGCAGCTCTGGTTCAACAATAAAACTTGGCCACAGAGAACCTGGAATCATAATTTTAAAAACCTAACGAAAAGTTTCACATTTGTTGAATGTTTGTTCTCTAAAGGGAACAAAGATAAGCTCTTATCATCATATCAGTAAATATATCCATTGTTGGCCATAGACCCCTTCATATATTCTATACTGAACTGATAAAATATTAGGTTATGGGTAATTTTACAGATTACATATATAGATAATAACAATCAAGGAATTTCAAATCTTCAAAATAAAATTAATTGTATAATCATATGCATATTCTCTGTTATTGTTCATAGCTATATAGCTTATTATATAATAAGTATTAAATTTTACCTAAAAACACATAGAAATTCGCGAGTAAATTAAATGTAACAGTTGGCATGTTTGTGTGAAATCCGGCAACATTTTTTGGAAATAGTGTAGCCATGATTGAACCAACTGTGTGTCCAAGATCACCACCTTGTACATAGTAGTGTTCATGACCAAGTCTCTTCATTAGATTGGCCATTATAACAGCCATTTTGGAAGCACTCAAGCCAGGTCGCACAGCACCCTTGAAAGTTTTGTTTTATATCAAGAACCACAAAACAAAATTTCATGTTATTATTTTATATCCAAAAGAGATAAAATTTGACTGCATTTTCACTTCAGCTTAAGTAAACATGATGAAGCTTGTTTGTCCTATAACTCTAGCTCTATATGTTGACAGAAAGCAATTAAATGAATGAATAGTAGTATATAGTAATTAAAGGATAATTTGTAAGTTTTTATGTCATACATACAAAAATAAAGTTGGTGTATTAAATTTAATAAAGTATCTAGAATTAAGTAATTCATGTACTTACTTGTGAAAATCCAAAACCAGGCATACTTGGTACTATTAGTTCAAAAACAAAATTATATCCAGGTGTAGAAGTTGTTAGCAGAGGAATTAATTCATAGAACTCTCTTATAGAGCCTGGCCATCCATGCATTAGCAATAGAGGCACTACCTGTGTATTTAAAAATAATGAATATCAATAAACCTTCTGTTTATAATAGTTTAGACTGTAGTTAACTTTACTAGAATCATTTATTTATTTTATAGCAAAAGTGGGTAAACATGTGTACCTAAATTAGTTCACATGATAGAAAGTGATCACTAAAACCCATAGACAGTCGCAACACCCCGAAGGGAGTGACTGGGTTACCAATCTTGGAAGAGAAAGTGGTATGTTATTTTTTACTGATGAAATAAACAACAAGCACAGTGAAATGAACTTGAAGATAAGCAAAACTGAAAACTGACAAAATATTACGTTTTTTTTTTATTAATTTGTACAGGCTTAGATGCTAAATATATTTGACCTTTTTGTGAGTAAAAATGACATAAAAACTTTCAGGTTTTAAGAACCAAGAACATTTAATATCCTGCACTTGACCAGTATATAAGTTGATGATATTGGCCATTAAATGATATTGATTACTTCCTTTTAAAAGATCATGATTCCTAAAAATGGGAACATTAGTTCTTTGTATACAAACAAGTCATTTGTCAATGTCAAATGAACAAAAGTGTTAATTTCCAGACTTAAACCTATGTAGTTCAAAACTCTTAGTTTACCATCAGGCATTGATCAATACAGAATTTAATAATGACTTACACTAATGTTTGGTGATATTTTTGGCTTTACATGTATGAAGTGTATATCCAGTCCTTGAATATTTGTTTTGAAATGGTTGTATTTATTAAAAAATTCTTCTCTTTCTTTAAAGTTGTATTTATTTTGCCAATAGTCAAGCACCCTAGTAAGAAAGTTTGTATTGAAGCCATATGTAAATCCAGTATTTTCAAGAGGTGCAGTAAAAGGCCTGCGATGAAGAAGTCTTTCTCTTAAGTCATTCACTACCTGTAATTTTTTATAGGGAATTAATGAAACTATGTTTTAGTTGTCTGTGTATATTAGTTATAATTGCTACAACTTAAGTTGATTTTACACATTTTAACAATTAATCTTGATAATGAACAAATATAATTAATGTTATATATTTTTTTATTATTCAGTAATAAAATACACTGTCAAGGTTTTACTATGGGTTGTGTTAGTATAAAGAAAATAGAGAAAATTTAAAAATACATACGACATCCGGAAATTCGATCTTAAAGGGCCTTATGGACACATCTTGTTTAGGATCCATTGGATATGAACCCCAATATTCATTCATATCAATTGATAATTCTGGTGTTGTGGTCATAACTTTGTAAACATAATAAGAGGCTAAACCACCCAACAAAGAAAAAATAATAAAAAGTTTATTGAACTGAAAAGCAAAATGTAGTGTCAATTTAAACCACTTTAATATCATGATTCAAGAAGAATTTGATTACTAACTGTGAGTTTAGATGGTGAAGACAAATTGTCCTTATTTTTCCCCTTCCGTTTATAAGACTTTTTGTGCCCTTGCTTGGTTTGTTCACTCATTTTAATAAAAAAACCGAAAACGGGGGATGAGACTGTACTACTGACACAGTCTTTCACTGTTAACTTTTTACTAAGTTAGTTTTTATAAAAGTTATTTATTAAATATTTTACAATATGTAGTACGTTAATTAGCTAAAATGTCACTTAATTTTGGTATTAACCATCTTTATAACCTAAACAGTTGTTACTGTCAACTAACATTGACAAATTTTGATGACGTGTTGTCAATGCTAAATTTTGATTAATTATATTTTTAATTAAAGGGTTATCAAGAGTAACAATAACATAAGTATATAAAATAATATTAAACTAAATGCCTAAATTATTTTAATATGTAACAGACATTCCCCCACTTTTAATAAATTAAAATATCTCATACTTTAATACATAAACTTATAACGCAAAATAGCAGAATAAAAAAGATGCGATTATACTTACATTTTTAAAATTACACAAAGTTCTAAAACGAACAAATAAAAAGAAATGAAGTAATATTAATACATGAAAATATTATGTACACACATTTTTTTTTGGTATTTAATATATCTGAAAAATAACAATATATGTTGTTCAGGTTATTGTACTGGTATTGGTTTGGCACGGGGCTTCCATCAATGAACGAAAAAAGATTTAGAGAATATCAATGCACCAATGCAATTAAATGCGTAGTATTTGGCGTCTTTTATATAATTAAAAATATTTATGTATTTAAATTTATCTATTTAAGGAGGCTTCCTTTACAATGTGTATGATCAAACAAATGGATAAATTCTTGTCCAGGTGACTAATAATAGTATTTACATATAAAAGGGACATTAATCGAATAAAAGTTATTTAACTACAATTTAAAAACATTAAACATTAGATGCTTCTCGTGATTGCGTTAAACATTAAAATTGCCGAGCAAAATTTAAAAACGATTACTTTTAATTTTTTATTTTTACTTGAAAATTACCTCAAAGTTCTCCAGAAAGTGTATACAAAAAATAACAAAAATTCATTTAGTGGTTAGGTTAGGTAAGAATAAAATCTTTAGTGGGTAGGGGCCGCCCAGGTCGAGTCCCACACACCCCTACGGGCCCACCGAGGGCACCGGCGGAACGTCCGTAAAAGGATTCCCCCGCGTTAAAAAAAAGGGTAAGAATAAAAATAGAATAAATGAACAAACGTGTAAGACCATACAGAAACGAAGTATTTGTGCGTTTTTGATACTAACATGAAAGATTAGATTAAAATTATTATTTTGTGGAATACAAAATAAATAAAACATATAAAACGTAACAAAAATTATCTAGTTGTATACATAATATTATATTTGTCATTTCGGAGAACAATTTTTTTCGTAGGAAATTAATATGTACTAGGTTATAGGTAAAAAACGAAGCGATTTAATTCACGAGTAAAATGAACAAGCAAAATAAACATGGTTGAATTGGCACTGTCACAAAGCCAAGCCACAATCCCACCTCACGAGTTAATTGAACTTGTGGGGCCAATATGGATTCAATTTTATTATTTTTTTCAATTTTTCCATTGAGTTGAAGCTAGGCACAGACGCAGTGTGATAGGGCTGCGTTTTATTACTCATTATTATTTGATTTTCTCGGTGGTGGTGCTGATTTTCCTTATATTTTTTTTACATCGGACCCACGAGGTATATAAGATGTTAATCTGGGTGATACACCTGCACCTATGGCATGTACTTTGATTTTTTTTATTATCATTGAAAACAAGGAGGCGAGTACAATTTTTCACAAATGTATTTGTAGTACATGCTGCAAAAACTCTTACGTTTCATCAGGTCGCATTTTCTGGGAGTCCAAGACATGTGATATTAATCTTAATGGTTTAGTTTTATTTAACATAATTCAATAGATACATTTAAAGTCGGAAAATTTAAAGTAGAAAGAGATATTTTGTAGTTAAGACAAGCACTGCGATAATCCTTATAAAGATTGTCTTCTTCGGAGGACTGAACAAAAAGTTAAATATAATCTCTAATGTATTCACTATTATACAAAAATGTATGCGTGTTGTTGAAACACACGTAAAAGCGTGTATTCGTTACCTTTTAATAAATTTAATGTTTAAACTTTGAGGACACAAGGGTTAACCCTAATCAACACCCACTACGCTTACAACGTTATCACGCCGCTCAGCGATGTCAACGTTTCCCAATTTTTCTCGCCAACCTTTTGTGTGATCTGCAGCGTTAAAATATTCAAAACTTCACGGAAAAATATATCTTAACATCAAGGATAAAGCTATTTATTTCGGTAAAATTATATCTCCATTTAGTACATTTTGAAATTTCCCATAGCTTACCAGTGCGGTTTTTAAATAGATTCCTCTTTTGGGAAATCTGTCATTCGAATTTAATACAGCATATTTGATAGGTCATAATGGATTTCATTAAAATATTTATCTCCTCTCCGTATAGTTGCTGACTATGTGATAATAATTTGTGGTTGAAGTTTCAATATTAATTTAATACATCTCTAAATGTTAATGTATACTTTTAAACTGATTAATCTTTAATTGTAATTTGGGAACGCGAATCTGATAAGAATAAATCTTAAAAATATTTCAGTATTGTGTTACATGTAATGAATTTTAATTTGTCTATTAGTGAACTGTACTATAATCTATTCAGAAATAAATGGGGGATAGGAAATGATTCGATCAAGCAAAGGAGCTAAACCATGGTAAGACGGCGCAACTGTTTCGTTACGATAACGTCGCCCCGTCACCTTGACTTCATTCCACTGGGACCTCCCACCTCTCCCTTCCCTGGGTCATGTGACTTAATCTACTATATAATAAAGCTTTCTTATTAGTTTACGCCCTTATTAGTGTATATTCGTATGTTACTATATTATTATTTATGAATTTAGGTTAATTTAGTAATCAGGCTATCGAGATTAGTTATAGTTTTCTGCTATCGAGATAACACAATTTCTTATTTGTTATTGAGTTTTATATTTTTGATTACTGTCAATTGTTTATTTGCAGTTTTATAATCACTGTAATAAATAAATATATGCTGCTAAGATCTTTTTAAAGTTGATACAAATATAACTGATGGTTCATAACGTAAATCATTTATTGGCGGCTCCTTTAAATAGCCATCAGAAGTTATCGTGACTTAACAATGTATCCCTCGATTACTATTACATAATTCTCTTTATATTTTAAAGTTGTTCTATATTTTTTAATAACTGACAACAGAGTTGGAAATGCTATAATTTTGACTTTGGCACTCGTAAATTTATGTTGGTAGGAAATCTAGTGGGGTGGGAGGATTATTTGGGAACCTTAAGTGGGGTGAGATAACGTCACAGGTCGGGCTTAGCGGTCACGAGAGTCGCGCTTGACGCTCCGCTTTTAGAGGGATGGGGATTTAGAGGCGCTGGATCAAGATACAGGGTTGTCTCTTTAGTAATCAATAAAATTATCGAATATTAGTTTCAAATGATTCCCAAAAATGTTTTTTTTTAATTTTCTTTATAATGGTTAAACAAAATTTCATAGACATATGTTATTTTTAATAATACTGTTTTCAAAGGTTTATTCTGGTTCCACGTACTCATAGGTTGGTAAAATAAAGATTTGATTGTTATATATATATGGTATGTGTCTAGGAGATGTCATGGGTCCCACACAACAAATCACGCGACAAGCCAATCTCTTCTGCGGTGCCTCACTTGTGCTGCACCTTGCGAATCAATTAACGAGACTGTGGCTTCCCACCAAATCGCATTGGGCCAGCGTGGAGGAAGATGGCTTAAATCCCTCCAGTATGGCTGTGGACGTCTATCGGCTGATGATTTTGATATATATGAATATGGCTTAAGCTGGGAATTGATTTTAAATGTAGCACTTAAACTATATACAAGTTTTCATGTGGTCGTTAAGTAATAAATTTAGGAGTATACCAACCTTAACAGGATTGTGTTACGTAGCAGCCTCTCCACGAAGTCATCAGACAAGGGCGGGTTCAAGTTTAATTGAATCGTGCAAAGTTTCCGCCCCTCGTAGCTCGCCCTGATTGGCGCCCGGCGAAGACTTTGTTCCCTCGTATTTACTATGAAATGTCTACATAGATACAGCTGGAGTGTTGTCCATACTTATTGTTAGTTCTATCCGTTTGAAATCATTTTATTAATATAGCATCATTTAAGCTTCGTTCTTAATGAATTTATGTCACTGGTTTTACCTCCGTTGTTTCTATTTTCCAGTGAATTACTATAAAAAAACGTTGCAAATAATCTCATTAGATGAAACAATGTAACTACATTGCCAGCAATCAACACGCGTATCCAACAAATCTGTTAAGTCATTGTTCATGAAAATATCCTACAATTTTGAACCTAATATTTAACTGGCTTGGATCTTACACATTTATAGCGGTTAATAATCAGATTGTATCTTCAAATTATTCGGAATTATTTATTTTAACTTTTGATATATTATGCCTTGTGAAATAATAATTACAATATAGGAAAGCGATGATATTTCAATTATTTCTTACCACGTTTACTTTTTGCGACGTTAGTAGTTAGTCTTTGACAAAATAGCGCCGGTCAAAGTGGAAACTGGTAAAGTTTGCACAGTACTGAATGCCGACTGCAATAGAAGCTGCTGTGGTTCGTAAATAGACGGTCGGTGACAACAGAAACCTTCAGCATCTCGGTTTATGATTATACCGTCATATATGTCGTAAACGAAATTCACCAGAATCATCATAATTTTTAAAATGGTTGTCCACGTTCAAAGGCGTCTATGAAAACGTAGTAAATTTATAGTCACACTATTTTATTATAATGATAGTACCAAGGTTGTTCTAACGCTATTTTAAATTAGTTTCGCTTACAGTGAAGTGTGCCACCGGATGTGTATCTCGCATTTATCATTTATAGTAACAACGATAGTGAAAATTATAAAAGTAATTCGCTTGTTCCAGATTCCTTTTTGTTTTTAACGCGGCCTCGCTTTCTATTTATACTTAAATGACTATTTATAAATATTCATTGGTGTTAAATAAAAAAACGGATTTTATAACGAGATGACTACAAGGTAGATGTCTGCATAGTTTCAAATACATTTATTAATCTTTTGGAGTTACTTTATTTAACTTCAAGAAATAGATTTATACCTTAACGTGTGGAAACTGCTTTATTTGTTAGTCGAATGTTATTGAAACATATCCATTATAATTCGATGAATATTAGCTTGTAAATATACTTTAACAGATTTTAAGTATTTGCTGGTATCCGGATATGCGAAGTGTAAAAAATTTTCGCACGAGGTTACTAGTCGCTAAGGAACTGTTCAAGAATATATTTACGAGGTATATGAATGGCGAAATTCTTGAAAGTATTAAGCTGCCGATACATAGTTTTTGTTAAATATGTATATTTTTATGCTGTTGTTATTAATAGATGGAGGTGATGAGTTATTAGCTATATTTTAGCGTTCGGAAGAAATATAAAATAAATCAACTTTTTGCATATTTCAATAACCTGGTATTTCTATGTCCCTGTATGTTTGTTTACTAGACAACGTAATAGTTTTAAATGTTTTTTTTGTTTAGAATAGAAGCTACTGACATATATATGTGTAGCGAACTAGCCTAGAATGCTCTAGCTCTCATTTGTTGTTAGCCGGAACACAGCAATGTTGTTGTCGAGTCAAATTTACAATAGCGAAGTGGTAGTTAATCAGATCGCTTCGTAAAAATCCTCTTCCCTCGTCTCTCTCCTCTCCCTTATATAATTTATATATATATGTACTTTACAGCTCGCGGAGTCCGGATCCGCGAGCTCAGGGTCCGATGAAGCTTTCGCGGCCATAATAGTGGCCAAAAGCTTCATCGGACTCGTCATCCAAAAAAAATAAAAGGTTCGTAAAAAAGAATACCAACATCCAAACTTCACGAGCTATGGTTTTAGATTTAATTAGGAACTTCCGTGTTATACAACCGTTTACATTTTATCACAGAGACTTAGCCGCTTAGTCTCAATTTAAAATGTTCAATTACAATAGTTTTCCAAAATGATATAACTTTCATTATTGTGTTATTTTGCTCTTTTTACCTTGAAGAATATTTGTGTACTAAATACATTATTTCAGTATAAATTAAATCACAAAAGTTTCTTCAGTGTGAACATGGCGTTATTTGCTTCCGCATTATGACAAGATAAAATGAGAGCTTGAGGAATGGCAGAAAGTTAGGCATTGAACATCGATCTCGTCGTAACTCCGTAGTTACCGGTTTTACCTTACTTGTAACTGTAAATTTACACGGAATACGATATTTTTTTATATTCGATAAAGTAAAGAGACGAGCGAGATGCTTAGCTGATATACTGTACTGTTTGTCGGCTGCGATGCTACACGGTTTCGGCACTAGAGTCTTACCATCTGTACACCAATAATATATATTATATATACATGTTTACTGAATCTATTATTTTATTTCAATAGTAACATATTATGTAAGGAAAGTACGTAAAAAGAAATATTATGACATTTTTAATTTGTATTTAGTTATATAAAATTATAATGTGATAACGTTAATGGACGGCTGATAGGCGAGACTGGAAGAGAAGAACATTTTGTGCCGTTCCTACATAAAGTGGGACCAGGGCAGGAGAAAGAAGAAAAAAGAAGAACGTTATTAAATATGTTACATAAATTATAGTTACACCAATTTTTTTTTGGTTATTTAAATTTACCTAATTAGGTAAAACATCGCGTTGAGAGTAAATAAACCAGATCTGGTTTTTTGTTTTTATACTAATGTGGGTTGCCGTTGGTATTTGTTGTACAATTAATTGTTTTTTAATACCTTCGCGAAACTACAATATAGCTACGATACACCGGAAGTAACAGCGATTATTATGCAGTGAAAGTAGATAGCAAATTTAAACATTTTTGCTATACGTTTTGGTAAATTAATTATTTGATTTAATAGTTGGTAAATAAGATAATATGAAAATTGATAATATTTGTGTTTGTTGTATATTTTATACGCAATTTTAAGAAAATTTTGCTACTTTAATGATGGAACGGAATTGCGACATCGTGCTACGGTTTTTACGTGCAAATAAATAGCGCTGATTGAAAATCAAAAATATTAAACATCACTTTCTTACTGCATAATCTTTTATGCAGATCAAAGCATATATTTACATATTAAATACGTTGTAAGCGACGTTATGTTATTAAAAAAAAAACGAAATTTGTTTCCCAACATTATTGCATAAGTTCACGTAACAATTAAAATATGTTATTAATTCAATGGGCATTCGCTAAAATCGTTTTAATTAAGCAGAAAACATTGTAAGAGTAATTTGTATTGTGTAAAATGTTTTAAAAACGGACATTGTTTCGTAAATTTGCAGGTACAGGCGCAAGTGCGTGCAATTTTGTTAATTAGAAAGGTATATGCCTCGTCTTCATTACTTAAAGATGAATGCAGTGGTAGGGTTATATGTATCTTTTATACTTTATAATTGATGATTTTACAGTTGATGTTTTATAATTTTTTCAATAAAGTCTTAATGCTTGTTTTTTTCATTCGATGAGGCGACGAGACGAGCTAGGCGTTCACCAAGTGGCAAGAGATTCACTTGCCCATAACAACGCGGCGCTGGTTAAAATTGTATAAACAGCACCAAAATTGAGATATATAGTGTTAAGCTTTGTTACACCAGTAATTAAATTAGCATACGAGTACAATCCCCTTCAAATCAGAACACAGTAATGTTTGCACATTACTATTTGACGATAGGAATATAAGCTGCAGCGATGGCTTCCAAGACAGTATCTGGCAACGGAGACCTACTACCCATTTCTTTACTTCAGTATTTTCTGTCTCAGGGTTGATTTACAAATAATACCTCTATATATAAATATTTACTTCTCCCGCTTACTGTACCGTCATGTACAGCAAAATTTAATACATAAACAATAGGGGGTTTAAAAACAAAATACATTATTTTAATTATGAGATTACTATTTGCAAAATGAATTGCAATGACTAGTAATAAATAAAATACTACAAATTGTGAGTTTTAAATATGTACCTATAAGGGTTGGTGTTATAAACAACAACATTTGGCGATAATTTATTTACAATATCATTGTGTGTGAAAAAATTGTTTATTATTATGTTTTACTTTGACACGGTAAACTAAAGAGGTAGATGAAGATGTTTTCATTGGCAATTAACATTTGTTGGTTATAGCACATTAAGCGTTAAAATTGAGATGAATACGATTTATAACAAATAGATCTTGTAATATGATTATAGCACAACGTATTAAAATACTATTCAGTATTATGGTTCGCACTCATGCTTCTTTAGCGAGCGAGGTCACGGATACCATCCGTGGCCTAAAAACCAAATCCGCCCCGGGACTCGACGGCATCTCGAACAGA
>DWLS01004162.1:0-14431 GCA_018246255.1 Pachliopta kotzebuea | reverse complement strand
TATGCTGTAAGAGAACTCTTTTTAATGTTAAGCTCGCGTATGTGACACTATGTTACTTTTATTAAATAGTATTGTTTTATATATATACGTGTAAGTGTACATAAAGAATAAATAAAAGATAAATTAGAAATTAATATGTAGTATACTATAAATATTCAAACTTCAAGGTTATTTTATAGCTTATTATAAATAATATGGAGATTTTACGATTTCATATGTCGTAATGCTATAAGTCAAGATACGCGATAGACTTTTGGCTTCGGGATTGACTGTTCGATGGTGATCGATCGGTTGACCACCCCTGATATATGAAAAGTTAATTTTAATTTTAGTAAACATCAAAGTATTCAGTCGTTAACTCTGTTTAGTAGAAACAGTTTCGAAATCGTTCAGTAGTTGCGCAACTCGTATGCAAACTGCTGAATTCTTTCTATATGTTGTTATTTAGCAAATAATATGTACTCTAATTACATTATAAGTGGAACAATCAATGAATTTAATGTACAAATATGTATTGCTACTTATTATAACACTATTTCTGCGTGTGTGTTAAATATTGTGAAATAGTTGCGGACGCCGCGTATATTATTTAGTTTCGGCTACCGCCGCTAGATGGCGTTAGTAGTAACATATATGAATAGTTTCCTTTTCAAAACTGGATGTAATAAAAAGCTTATTTTGGCGGTTTTTTAATAATTATATAAGTGATTTATTTATACTTAACACTTGTTAATTGTTATTACTATATTTCTTGTGATTTGTATGTAATAATCATGTGGTGCAATATAGTCTGTTATACGTACAGTTGTAATTATTTGCAGCTGAGTAGGAATTTTGATGGTATAATATTGCGTAATATTTTCTATAATTACGAAAAACTTTTCCGGTATAGTAAAGCCTTAGAAGGAAAGAGTTCAATATAGTATGGTAATATATGGTTTCATTTATATCTCTTTGGGTTATAAAGGAATCATCCTATTTATTCTACTAATATGTTCTCTTTTTTCGCGTGCGTCCGTGCAGAATGGGATGTCGCTATGTCTACTTAATTAACAGATGCTTCTATGACATGATTATTCTCATACTAAATATTTTATATAGATAAATACTTAATTGCGAATGCAACGGGCAATTAATAGTAAATATTATAAAGTACATCTTTACTCAATTGAATATTGATGATAGATAATATATGTTTTTTCATATATAACAAGTATGTGCTAATTATAATGATAAACGATTTTAGTGGTGGCAGGTCTAAGTTGTCGAAAAACCTGGATATATACCGCCACAGCTCCTATAGCAGTCGAAAAACTGTGCGAACATTACTGTGTTGCAGTTTGAAGGTTGTTGTAGCTAGTGAAATTACTGGGGTAACGAGATTTAACAACTTAAGTCTTAAGACAATGATCGTAATGAAGTGCTGTGTAAGGTAGTATACCTTAACCAGCGCTATGTTATGGGCAAGCGTATCACTTACCATCATGTGGTCGTTCTGAGATGTATTAGCGTTATTATTCTTTAGTATTCATATGTATCCTGCTCGTTTCTTACAAATGGTTAGATCTTTTCATAAAAATATATAGTGTTCATATAGAAATAATGTGGGAAGATTAGTTTAAAGGTTCGCAGCACTGATTGGCATCACCATCAACACCTTGGCCGTTGTCTTCCGCCAACAGAGTTCTCTAGGGTTCTGTAATAACCATTGTTAACATTAATTACGCGCAAATACCAATATTTATTGTTAATTAACAATATATAAACAATAAAAATTATAATAATTATATACATCGTGGCGTCTTGGCGCCGTTCGCTGGAAAATTGCTATATCTAGGTTATGTTTTTCTTTTTATTTTCCTTGTGAGATATAATTAATAGCGGTCTGGGTGATGAGAGTAAATAAACTAAAGTTGTATGGATGTGGCATGAAATGAGATGTTAAGTAGTTTTATGATAAGTAAAGAAAGACTTGAAAGCAGTATCAGTTAACTTTGATTTACTGAACTAGGATGAGAAATGTTCAGATCACAATCAGATTTCCACTGCTGGATATATCCGACTCACTACCTTAGTATTAATCGTCAATCGATAAACATCCTCTGCTGGGTATAGGCCTATCCCAAAGATCTCCGCTCCGATAGTTCCTGCGTTGTCTACATCCAGCGGATTCCTGCTACCTTCACCAAATTACACATAGAGAGACAGGGTTCAGAATTATCCAGACGTTACTCCAGTCACCAGTCTTTTGAGCAATATATCCTGCTCATTGCCTCTCCTTAATACTAGTAGTAGTGTCTACCCTCTTATTAAGACATCAACCGATAGACGTCCACTACTGGACGTATGTCTCCCACCATTCAGTTCCAATGTAGGGAGCCAGAGCCTCGTTTTTTGATTATCAGAGTCCACCACAAGCAGGCGACGTTGACTTGGGTCTTGTGTGTTGTTGTGTGGAAATTCCTATACCGTTAGCAAGATAAGGATAAGCTAATTCAAATGTTTATGATTTATAACAATTACGCCTTCAGCGAAAGTTATTGTTAAGTACACATTCTGTAGATTAATCATATGCGTAAATAACCATCTCGGAGGCGCTACTCCGTAGTCGTTAGTAAGGCATTGAGCAAAAACAATATTAAAGCGAACGTTTAAAAAAAGTCCCCTCTATAAATTACCAGCGCAACAAAAGGCCTCGCGTTATAATTATAGCGGACGTTGGAGAAAAAAAAAAGATTGCACCTATTCGAACGTGGAGCTAGAAACAATATGGAGTGGGCCATGAATATTAAGGGTCCGGTGAGGAATTCCAGGAAGGTGTCAAACGGACTGCATGTAAACTGCGCATTAGTGCGCTGATGGTGGGGAAAAAAGTTTCTATGCGTTTTCTGTGCTACGGAGCTAAGGCTGTGGGCACACTGAGATGTAAGGAATCCATATCCAAATACATGTGCTTGCTGTTGAAGGTACTAAGGAGAGCTTTACACGTACTTTGGACATGGTTAGCGAGAGTGCTGAGGAAGTATTACAAGTTACGGACGCACATTTAAAAGTTATCTAGATCGCATACTAAATCTTCCAATTAAAAATCATACTGCCCAAAAATATGAAACATTTGTCCGAAGATAGCTCTGCATTGTTCAAGCACTGTCAAATTATGTCAGTACACGAAAAAGTGAAATATTTATTCCTTGCTGAAAACTATTACAAGGAAAATGTATAAGAATCTCTGAAACACAAATTTAACACGAGAAATTCTTCTACGAAAAAATTGCTAATTACGAAAATTAACAACTTTTATGGCAAACGTACTTATCGCTACTTAGTTCCCACACTCATAAATGAAATTCCTCGAAAAGACGTAATTAATAAGGAAAACTTAAAATCTAAACTTTATTCATTTTACAGCAAGAATGGTAATTAATTACACAAAATAAAACGTTTTTGCATTGACAGTACTCAACCCATTAAGTAGGTAACATTGTACACAAGTTCTTGTATTACTTAAACACTAGTTTTGTTAAAAATACCTCCTATTTGTATTCACGAGAATGTGCAGATGTCATAAAAACCTTATCAGGTTTAAGAAATCTAAGTAAGGAAAAAGAAACTATGTAATTTTCTTTTAAATATAATAAATTTAACAAAAAGGGTATTAGTGTATTCCGTAAGAAATAGATTATATTTAGAAATCCCACATAACACTTCCCCTCAGAAGCAGTGCTATCTATAGAAGATTTATTTACTCCTCAATTCAAGCAGCAATACGTTATCCTCTAAATCTATCACCGCCCTGTGAGTCGAAATCTGCAAATAAAAGATACAAATGTACGCTAGTGTTTTAATCAGACCAGAAGTGAACTGTTGAAATTGATTTAACAGTTTCTAAATTTATCATTGATTCACATATCATTAATTATTAATACGCTTATAAAGCATCCAAATTGTATTATTAAAGAAGCTAATATTAGCTAACGGTCGAATCGTGGACGTCAATTTAAACAAACGAGATCATAAAGTGGAAAACGCGCAAACAGATCACTTTAACATAAACAATAATATCGTTCCGATAAACTCATCAATGGATCTCCAGCTTAACCATCGTGACTCACGCGGTTCACCATATTATAATGTTTTTTTTTCTCTCACTATATTTACAAACAAAGCCGTGTAAGGGGTTAATAGCACCGGACGCGGCGGGCGCATATGGAAATAACGCATCGAAAGGAAGTAGGGAAATAAAGGAGCCACCGGCGCACAATGGGCACCGATATTAAAACGATTAGGAACGATCAAAGCCCTTGACTCCTCCGGAGGTCAATGGGAAGGATACCCGGGTGCGAGGGCCGGCGCTGATACTGATTATTCATAAGCGAAGGTAACTGCGTTTCACTGCAACAGATCTGATCAGACCTTGTATTCATCATTCCTTTCGAAATTTATATGCAGTAGAAAACGTATATAGGATGATGATCATTATGTTTACTTTTTTCCTGCTTTTTCTATCGGCCTGCCTGTTGGTAAACAGTTACCGTAGCCTATAGACGCCTGCATCAGCAGAAGTAAAATGTTGCCGACCCCGGAAGAACATTATCACGCCCTTTTTGAAGAACTCCATTCAGTAGCATTTTGGGGAAACCTCAGCAGGAAGTTCATACCAGAACTTGATGGTACTTGCTCTATGATTGTTGTATCTACTAGTAGTAGGTAGGTCTCCGTTGCCGGAAACCATTTAAGCAGGTACCACCGCAGCTTCTATTTCTTCCTCAAGTAATATGCAAACATTACTGTGTTCCGGTTTGAAGGGAGCTGTATGTTAGTGAAGCTATTGGGGTAACGAGACCGAATACGTTTTATAGCGACGAGCGTAATGTGGTGCTGTGTATATGAGCAAGCGTATCATATACCATCAGATGAATGCTATGCTCGTTTCATTGCTACGTCAAATAATCAAAAATTATGCCATTATCTTGTAGTGTTTTCTCACAAACAAACGATTTATCAGCACGTCGTTCCCTTTCTTTTAAAAATCATAAATCCGTATAGCTGCAGTTAATACGAATCAAATGCAACATTGATACACAACAAGACATTATGAAAGTGTGATCTGTGATATATGTGACATAAGCCCTATGTAATCATGTTCCTGAGCACGACAGCATAATAAGCTTATCGGTTGCGACGCATTCCTCATTGCGATATAATACAATTTATGGCCGTTCATAATAACATTTGTCTGAGCCCGTATATATTCACTTATTCACATAATTTACGATCAATTTGTAAAAGTGCCCAACTTTATGACGCTTCCAAAGGACGTGCGCATAATGTCTGAGCGGTTACCAACCCCTCTGCCCCTTCTCTCCTCAACCCTGGCTGTGGCAATAGAAACGCTCCCGATTCACACTGTTCAATAGATAAATAATTCAATTTCGTCTTTTCTATAACATCGCCATCACCTGCGTATACTTTGCAGGAATGAATACATGCCGGCAATATTTGGCGTCTCGTTACTCAATGTCTTGTGCTTATTGTGTTTTTAAGACGGCATTGTCTGTACCTGGGCACCCTGGCCTCGGGCAGTGCAATAGGAGCCTTATATCCTTGTATACAAAACCGATTTCTCCGCGGGTCAGATATTGTAGCTTACTACATTTAGTCACCGCTGCCACGCGGCCAGGTGCGTCGGCTGATTCGGGTTTCCGACTCCAGCATTGTCCCCGTCTCCTGGTTCACTTTCTTTGCACAATGGATGCAAGATTTGCACAAAAACTTCACACAAAAAGGGGGGCTTTACTATAACGGGTAGGTTGACGGCGGTACCTACGTATCGGGTGTCTTGAAAAAAAAACCCGTGTGCTAATTTAGTTTTTATTTGTAAACTACACTGTTCGCAATGGCGGAAAAATATTGACAGATGCTTTATTCATTCCGTTGCTGTTTGTCCTATGCTATGGATGATGATCCCTGTCTGACGTCCGAGTCATAGTCATAACTTCCTCTTTTAAATACGTAACGTCAGTTACCTTGAGCCATCGGGTGGAAGTGTTTTTAAAAACTACATGCTTGTGACTACTGACCCAAGCTATGATGTTAAGTTAATAAAAACTGAAGAACTGATTTTATTTAGTAATACAAGCTTCTTATATACTAAAATTATACAATGGGTCCTTATGGCTAGTTTATAAACTATATGTGATTAATGGATCCGTTATCCGAGTATAAAAGATTCCTATCAGCTTATCAGTAAGTGTTTTCTTTGTTCATTGTCGGCTTTTCTCTTATGAGAATATAACTCGTGCCATAATAAAATTTCATTTGGAATGTTAGCTTGGTGAAATTTATTAACATACTATGTTAAGTATTCAGTAGTACAAATATATCATAAATTAAGGATTAATAATTTTTGAATAGGTTGTAATAGGAAAGGTAATATATATATATATGAAAAAATCATTGTTTTTGTGCTTGCCATCAAAATTTTCATGTGTGCCATTAGTTCGCCGTCCTTGTCTTATGCAGCCGCATGCGGTGTTCATTATAATTTAGGCTTTACAATGAAACTTTCATTGTAAAGCCACAAAAAAAAAAGTTTCATTGTTTTGATTTATTTAGTGCTTAACTATAATATAATAATACAATATAATATACCAGGAGCGGAACCTGGTTAGCTGAGATATTCATAGATCGTAAAGCATTCCGCCTAGGAACCTCTTCGCTCCTTTCTTAAAGATACATGTACCTGGCTATACATATATAAGTGTCTATTCCCTTATCTCTTCCCGCTTTATACCTCTGTCCATCTCTTCGACACTCCTCTCATCATTTTCCATCGCCTCTTTCCTCTACCCTATATTTTTCTCATATTTCAGCTTTGAGAGCTTTAGGACCGACGAAGCCTTCGCGCCCATAGTAGTGGCAACCAATTACACTGATAAAAAAAAACTTAGCTGTGGTTGTGAATACGGTTCACCCTGCTCGTGTTGCAGCCTGCTGATCAATAAACGAGGCTCTGGCTCCCCACCACCAACTCGCATTGGGCAAACTTGGTGGGAGATGGCCTAATTTCCCTTACCATTGAAGGAGGTCTATGCCTAGTAGTGGACGTCTATTGCCTGATAAAGAATACCATATATATATATTTAATCTTTATTGAGTTATCTAAAATTAGAGTCTATTAGACATATTTAATACCTATGGGCCACTGCCGGGGATGTCTATGGGCTGATGATGACGTTCGTCAAATTCAGTACATATTGAATACCCAAAAACAGTTTCCTTAATGGAGGCGTCGCTCGACGAATTTTATCAATGGCGCGTCCTAAAACAACAATTTGTTGTTAGATTTCTATAGATCTGTTTATTTTACGAAATGAATTTTGGACCTTTTAATTTTTTGCCCTCCCTTTTTGCCTAAAAACAGGAAGTATTATTCTGGTTTTTGGATATTTTTCCCTGTAACGATTAAGCGCCTTTTAAAATTTACGGTTGTCACTCACGTTAAAAATTTTAACTTTATTTTAACCTAATGTTATTTTTTTTATAGTTGTTTGTAGTTTTGAAAAAATCTCTTTGGGGGTTTATAAAGTTCATGTAGTAGGCCATAGAGAAACAATAGAAACTTAAAATCAGGTTGGTTAAAAATATGTATTGAAAATGTTTATTTCTAATTGTTCAATTAAACCGTAAACAAATTACTTGTGAGATGGCAAGTGTTGTATATAATAGATTTTTGCATTACTACATATATGGATAGAGCTATATCTATAGTTTTAATTAATTTATAGTCCAAAGTTTATTACCAACATGTAATTCAGTACGCATTTGATAGCTAAAAGAATTAAAAACACTAAGTTACAGATTTCTGCAAATAACTTCTGTCTACTGTGATAATATTGTTTATAATCGTATAAATAATAATATTACTTTTATAGCCATTGATTCAATCTACTGAAACTCACGAATAAAAAAGAGTCAATAAATCTTTAACATTTTTATACGTACATGTCTGTAGGCTCGAAGTCCTCATAGATATGACTGTATTAGAATGATAAATACTTTCTTTAATATATATATTTAATACAACCCCTCATTGTCCCAAAATCCGACTATTTTTGAATGACAATTGACGAAACAGTAGTCACATTTCTTAGTCTACAATCTTCTACAAACACTCCTATGGTATATTTCTCTGTATGAAAGATCGACTTAGGTTTCGTAGATTATTTTGCAATTGATCCTTGCAATATCATGTATAAAGATGATTAATTTTTAAAGGTTAATCATATTCAAGCGCCAGCCCTGACTGTTTGCGTGTTTACTTTATCTCCACCACCCACGATGCTTGCTGTTATAACTAATACAACAAAAACATCGCAACTTAATATTCCTACCTATCTGCAGTGTAGTTTACAGTTCTTAGGTATCCCACTACAACTGCCCGTAAATGCAAAATTTTATGGAAGAACATCCAATAGAGATTTTCAAAGCAATGAGACTGGCAAAAGTTTTCCTTGATGATGATATGACTACCTTTTTGTTTTAAAATGAAATAGGTAGAAAATATTACGCTTACCATTAGTAAAGGGACGCTGGTAATATTAAGCCGTAAGCATTACTGCGGAACAGTTATATTAGCACTCTACTGATGGAAGGTAGAAATAGGCAGTACTTCTTGCAAATGATCGGAAGTGGTGTTTATATGATTGTTTGTTAACGTTACACACCTGACATCACTCACTATCAGGTGAACGTCTAACCATGCCATTGCTTTGTGGCAAAAATACAATTATTAGGAGATATGCTGTGGAGTAGTGGTGATAAACTCGGAAATCTCGAGCATGATAGACTGCTGTTTAGTAAAAATGTTCTAATATTACTTTACAACTATTTATTAGTAATACGTATGAGATATATTACATACGTAATTAGCATCGTAAATACATAAGTGTTTACCTTAGATAACTAAGGTCATGTACATCGTATGTTAACCATGCGGTCAAGGGAGGGGAGTTTAATTATCCGACTGCAACGTGACCAGGATGATGTCTCTACAACCAGTCTACATATATGGTACACATATAAATTTTATATTGGATATTAAAAAAAGATCCTACTGCTCGAAATACGTCATATGATATGATGTTTTTTTTTTAATTAATAGATGTATGCTCAGATATATTTCCACGTCTCTCCGTCCTTGGTTGTTCCGAAGCCATTCCGGCTACTTCCTGTATATCATGTTCCCGCCGTCTACTCTGTCACCCTTCACTCCTTTTTCTGCCTTGAGTAGAGCCACTGTGTAAATATTTTCGTCCATTTTACTCCAATTTCGTGGATTATATACGGACGGTATATAATTCGATATCGTTTCCCTTACAAATCGGATCACCCTATACGTTTGTCTCGTTTGTTTGCGGTCAGACAACATGCGGTCGGGTCCGAAACAATTTAACCAGAACACCGTTCGCTGTTTAGATTGTACGCAACTGGTCCCCGCTTGCGTTATGTCTAGACGAGTTATTTAACCGCGGACTTGGCTAATTGCAAGAGTCATACGTTAAGCTGTTTATAATCTCGGGAAGCTGTAATAAACTATAGCTTCACCAATTTTTTTTTAATTGTTATGAATTATCAATAACTAATAACATACCCTCGCATTGGACCACCGTGGTGAGAGTTGGCACAAATCCTCCCACAATTGAGAGCGGCCTATATCCAAAACTGGACTCATATCAGCTGATGAAGAATAATATATTGTCATTTTTTTAATCGATGAGTCGACGAGACGAGCAAGCAGTTCATCTTATGTTAAGGGATACGCTTATAACAATACGGTACTAGTTAACATGGTATATACAGTACCACATCGCGCTCGTCGTTTTCTAACGTAAGTAGATAGTTTTGTTAGCACAGTAATTGTACTAGCATGCCGAACCCTTCAAACCGGAACACAGTAACAATTGCAAATTACTATTTAATAGTAGAAATAGAAGCTGCAGTAGTACCTACGGAGACGGTCTCCGATAATGGACAACTGTTGTATCGAAAAACGTATTTCCTCTCTGGATCAATAGAATTCCTAATATGGAGTTGAGGATATTTGATAGGAATGAGAGCATGCAAGCGGATGATCACGGATCACCGCTCCGCATTACCGGTCCGATTCGTGCGCTGGACGTTTTAATCTAGGCAATTAATTGCGCTGTTATAGTTCCTCAGACTGCAATGGATACACTCGAAACTTTAACAAAAACTCTTGCTCTATAATGTTAGAATTGTTTTTACTCAACATTACAACCGGCGCTTTAAAAGTCGGCGACTTTGATCCGTTCCTTATTAGATTCGAACCTGCGCTCCTCGGATGCCGAGCCGGATTCGCGTGCCGGCGCGCCGCACGACCAGCCTTATACATCTGACGTAAAAACTCACTCGCAACACGATACCCTTAGTCTTCTTCATCAGCCGATAGATGTCCACTGCTGGACATTGGTCATTCCTCAATAGTGGGGGATTTGAGCCGTCTCCGGTCACGCGAGCACGTTGTGCGTTAGTGAGAAGCCAAGGTCTCGTTGTATCTTTATGAAGATTTACCCCGCGACAAAAAAAAAAGGTGCGTGTAGAAACTGAGACATACATTAAATAGGTACTTTATATATAGCTAAAGAATATTTTTTCTTTTTTTGTAAATATATACATACATATACAAACACATGTATATGAATAAGCTATGACTGTTTAATTCTAAGTAATGTAATACACGCCCGCAAAATGGAGCTTAAAAAAAGGCTCTTGTTTATAGTGTTTTAGCTAAAGTTGGTAGCTTAATTGAACTTATGTGTAATGAAGTTAAACATTTGTAGAAATTAAGTATATCGTAATTAATTCTTAGATTATATTGGTGTTTCTAATGAGGGCAATAATCGCATAAGTGATAAAGCCCTGTCAAATAAAAAGAAGAAGATACACGCTGTACGACTTAAAAGTTATTGTTGTGAGCTACTGACACTCAGTTTCCGGTGAAGAAAATCAGTATTATTAAACAATATTTTTTTTTATTGATTCAAGCTTCATTTGTATTAAAAATTGGGTTGATGAATAGTTTTATAAATAGACTACAATCGGTTTGTGTTTATCATATTGACACAGTTCCTGATCGAGTTCCTTATCGTCTGAAACGATTCGATTATCTCACATCGAGCTGGTGCGATAATGCGATGATAATATATCGGTCTACACCACAATGTATGCTGATATAGCGATAACATAGTTTTGACATAGTACGATAATTCACTCACCACAAACTCATCTTTCATATGAACTGATGAGACGAGAATGGCTTTCGCCTGATGGCTTACGCCTGTTCATACCATGGCGATAGTTGCGTTCGCCTTGAGATGTAAGGTTTTAGTATCGTTACCGCAGTAATTTTAGTAGCATACAACACACATCAAATCGGAACACAGTAATGTTTAAATATACTATTTGGAGGTAGAAATAGGAGCTCCGGTGATAATACTTGAGCAGTCTACGAAAAAGAAACCTACTTCCAGTGAAAGTTAAGTTAGATGATATTCTGTGAAGAATGAAATCAACTGCAGTTTCCTCAGTCAGTGTTCATGTTAAATTCTGATACCTTCAGTCGATACTATCGCTGTGATTCTTGGAAAGGTTCTTAACTGTTGGTGATCTTTCATACAAAATGTGAAATGACACATAATAGAGATAAGATAAAGCTAATGAGAAATCCCCGTCCGAGAAAGATTAACGAGTTTAAGCAATTGAATCTGATTTTGATCTAGATTTTTGAAATTTCGTGACTCAATTGTTAGTGTTTTAAAAAGCTGTTTATTAACTGTAAGGTTAGTAGAGATTTTAACTTGCATTTACTTTTAACAGACAGTTTTCTATTTTTGAACTTTACTACTACCACTCACTAATATCTAAAATCCATCACATTTGATACTTTTGGGTATGTGTGGAATTCGTTATACTCATTATCCATTTGAAGTAAGATTTTTTAGCTTATCATACAGTTTATTTATGGACGTTGCAGGACACAAATTGGTAACGTCTCCTACCTTGGGCCGTTCCTGATAAATCTATTTCGATGTTTGTGTTTACTGAGAAAATTTATTAAATAAATATAGAAACCTGACTTGTGTATAAATATGTAATGGGATATGGTGCATAGCCTTATAGTCTCGGTCTGTCAAGAATAGGACTAAGCTAAACCCTGCTTGTTGTCGAGACTAAAGACGTTTTCGGCTTCGTGGGCTTTGAAGGTGGGGTCTCACTGATAATTAAGTGAGCCCGGGTCGGACAAGTACGAAGTGCTCTCGCATTTTGTCATAGCACATTGCATGTGCTGAGGAGGCTAACAGTTCTCCCTGGGATGTGCTTAGCAGCAGTGCAGGGAGGTATCAGTGCAGTGAGTTCCGTAGGAGATCCCGGGCCTTCCGCAATGCACCAAGGATGACCACCGAGGGGGTTTAAATGGGTATAAATCCCATATAACCCTGACTACCCCGCCAAAGCATCTTTAAAAGACTTCCCTCGCAACAAGAAAAGAGTGTAATCATAACAATCTCATATTCTTTTAAATGTATATTCTAACAAGTGTTAAGGATTTACTATTGATTCTGATTTCTTAATTTGGATACCAGACAGTTTTGTGTCTGGTGGAGTCTTTATCAAGTTTACAGATACTTTTGGTTGTTTTCGTCGTTGATATAATCAGGCGTATTGAACATTTGGCAAGTTTTCGAAAATTAACTTTTTATTTATTAACTTTTCTTCTACATTCTTCTGACGAAGAAAAAAAGCCGGTATTGATCGTTACATTAGACGCTAGCCACTGATCGGGGTACGTACGGATGCCCGACACGTCCTCCTCATCACAGCGCGGGTCCCCGGGACAATTTAACAAGAATTCTTTAATATCGCTCACCCCGTAAGGGCCCCCTTGCAAATGGAATTTTCTAGAATCGTCGCCTATGTAAGTGGTAAAGTTTAAATGGCCCTCTCTGATATATCCTATTTGGAGGTCCCTTGATGTCTTTGGTGATACGCCTCAAGGATTTTATTCCCATTTACAAAATGTATATATCACTTTTTTATTCATTCCCTCAATGAAACGAGTAAAGCGTTCGTCTGATGGTTAGTGATACGTTTACTCATAACATGCCGCTGGTTAAGATGTTACACACAGCACCACATTGCGCTCGTCGTCTTGAGACATGAGTTGGTAAGTCTAATTATCGCAGTAAGTTCATTAGCATACATCATCCTTCAAACCGGAACACAGTAATGTTTGCATATTACTATTTGGCGGTAGAAATAAGAGCTGCGGTGATACCTACTTAGGTAGTCTCCGGCAGGAGATACCTTTTTCAGTAAACTATTGGTCACACTTTCGGTCGGCTAGTTATAGAGCCTATTTATATGAGAATAATGTCAAAATAAGGCATAGTTATGGTGCTTAGTGACTTTCGACACCACTTCCGTTTGGCCGACCAGAACCGTTTATAGCCGAGAACCATCTCCGTACCCACCTTAATATTAATGCTAAGTTTCATTTTGATCTGTCATACTGTTTGTCCAAGGTGCAACCACAGCGAAATTCGGAGACACTTGACTAAATCATAGTCAATGCAAAACTGACAAAATTATAAGAAAATAATGAAAAAACTGATTCAACTTGGATAGGTTTAAACTTAGTTAACGATGTACAAGCCAGTGAGTTTGCCGGGCTTACAACTGAAAGTTGCAACAATGCAACAAGTCGTTAGTCCGCCGACGATATAAACCCCACCAGGGGGATGAGGAGGAGGAGGAGGAGCAGGTCAATAGCGGATTACACCGAGACCGAAGAAAACCGAAAAAAACTTCACAACTAGCTTCCCGTCTAGACGCTAGCACGCTAACGATCATCATTAATATTTAACGCTCACTGATATATTTGAATTCAAATAGGCCTTATGCACTGACAATTACCCAAGGTATCAGCTCGCCTTAATGTGTTCCGTCTCATTTTAACCAGCGTCACTTTATGGGCAAGCGTGTCACTTATCATCAGGTGAACCTCATGCTCGTCTTGTCGAATAAAACAACTGCTTTTTTAAAATTGTTATGAAGATTCTTAATCGATTCTCGTTGAGTTTTTAGTGGAGTTTTGAAGAAATCTACATGTTTGAGGACCCAGCAGCTATCATTAATGGGTTTCATTCACCAACTCATATTATGCCGCCTTCGTGGAGGCTTTGAATCACAATGTGTTTGAACCATAAGTGGGTTTTTTATTATTATTACTTATAATAATTAGTGACTTGAAGAGGAGGACGGCTGGGCAGCGTTCGGTAAACTACGCAACGTCTTCTCGTCCAACATTCCTCAATGCCTTAAGACAAAGGTGTACAATCAATGTGTGTTA
>DWLS01004161.1:0-14433 GCA_018246255.1 Pachliopta kotzebuea | reverse complement strand
ATGGCGAAACTAGTTATTAAGTAGTATGTAGTATAGTTTTGTATGTATAGTAGGTATAGTACGTATGACTAGTTGTGAGTATCCTTGATACTATATAATAAGGTACGATAGGACTGACATGCGCACCCTGCGTAAAAGTCTTTATAAAAAAAAAGAATAAAAAAAAAAAAAAAACACTCGTATATCGAAGTAATACTGTATTTATTAATTTGTTTAATTATGTATAATATGCATATAAAATAAGTCAAAACTGCCTCATTACTTTATTAAAACAAGCTAGAATAAGTATAGCACTAAATAAATTACAATTTACCATAACATAATTTAAACAAGTGTTCACTTAAACTAATAATTACTTGAACATTACTTAAAATAAGGTAATTATTTTGAGTTATTAATACAGCTGTTGGTCTTATACCGTGTTGCTTAGCTTAGATCGAACCCGCGTCTCTGCTTTTTATAGCTAGTAGTTTCACCGCACTTATAAACCGAGCTATCACCGCTATAATTATAATGGTGAATATTACTATTACAGCTAAATCTATATTATAATTTGGATATAATGAATATCATGTACATATATATATATGTATATATATATACATATGTGTGTGCGTAAATAAATAACTAACAATATACCGAGACTCTTCTTTTCCAAACAGTTTAAACTGTTCGTTGTGTTTCTTTCACTTAGTAATAATACATTTGAATTCAATTAAAATTTGATTTTCTTCTTCCTTTCAATTACCAAATTCTTAAAGTAATAAGTGATTATAAAATTGAAGACAAACATTATGTACATAAAAAACGTAATTATTTGTAACACATCCGAGAGTATGTTAAATGTAACTCAACATACAGTCTTAATATGTAGGGACCCTCTCTCATAAGGGTCAAGGCCTTTATCAACCACGCTAGCGATGTGAGGGTCGGTACTTATAAATATTAAGACATTTTAATTCATATACTGGAACCATGAATAATGTATGAATTAAGCGATGTAATGCAGACCCCGGACAGCATCGTGGAGCAAACTGTGAAAGATTTTCTATTACAATATGTTAATGCAAAGAGAAAGCTCTAAACTCACTATAAAATTCGTAAAGCTAGTATTAGTGTAACAAGTATGATTAATTTTTAAAGAATTTTAGGACGGTGTACTCCTTTTTTCCAAATAATAAATGCTTATACCTCGTACTTTGCTGGTATTAAAGCGAGAAGAGCGTGAACCAACTGTTGTTGGGTTGCTTTATTACACTATAAATCTCACAAGCGGCGAGGCTGATTTACAAAATTGCTTTTTGCGTAAATTGCAATGTTCGCAAAACTAAAAAAGGCCACCAATTTGTTTAAACGCTCTAGTTGTTATAGAGAGAAATTAAATGCTTACATTTTCTTTTGTAAATTAATGGATTCAAAGACACCGCTTGTCAGACAGTCGTAGTAGATATAATGAACTGAAAAAAGTAGGTTATCTCTACCAAACGTTTAAGATCGCATAATTTTATAATAAAAAGTATACTTATAAGAAAACTTATCACAGGAAAGCGTCTTTTTAACTACCCCAGGTTTGCCTTTGAATACAAATTGCTTCACATCTGATAGCTTCAACTTCTGTTTTCTTTATGTTTTAAATCACGCTTACCCCTTTTCTTTGCGTTACTGTTTCAGGTTACAATAATTACATTTACATAAAATACTATCGATTTTACTTTTTTTTAATAAAATATGAATATAAATATTAATGGCTATAAAAGTACGTAACATAATTACACGTTTTTACATAAGAAATGTTCATTTCATTTGATTGTTAAACAATGTTTTGTTTATTTAAACTCAATAAGGATTTTTTCATCTCATAAATAGTACATTTACGTTTTTATATAATAATATACCAAAAATTCGTTTTAAATTTGATAGAGAATAAAATAATTTAAAATGAATGTTATACTTAGATTTTTCTCCGAACTATTTATATCGCAATCCAGAATTTAAAAATTCATCTCGTGAGAAATTAACTAAGTACGGAGACATACAATTGAAGCGCACCAACATTTCTATTTCTTCCGAGTTCCAGCGATGTTAAAGATTCTCTCTCTCTTTCTCTCCTTTCTATACTCTAGTTATTTTACAAGCTATAACCAAATCAAGAAAGGCTGTAACCTTCCTTAGTGGCCCTGCGGTATTACGACGAAAACCAAAAACAGGACCACATCAACTTTATCGCCCACCCCTGGTTCGCTAATTGAGTAAGAATGGACCCCGCTTTCAAGATTTGCGAACCCAAAAACCTTTTAAGCGGCCTTCTACGACTGGCAGGGCTTACCTCAGTCCTATTCTTAATAGCCTGAGACTACAAAGCAGAGCCTATCTAGATTTTTCTTGAGCATATCTACAAATTTTACAATTAATTACCGACTTCTTTATCACAATTGCCCCAAGAAAGAAGAACTTTTGTGCAAAGGAAATGATGTAGTTAATTTTTTCTGCCCGTTCGCTTAAATATTCTTCTGAGAAAAACACGGCAAGCAACTCTGGTGCACTCTTTTAGTTATCTGGTGTTTTAGGAAACTATATCACTAAGATATATTGTCGATAACAAATGTTTATAACAACAAAAGCTAATAAGGTTATTACACTCAAGATATACATTGTCATCGATACTCACTCTATGACAGTCAGCGAAAAGAATGACTGACGTCTCAAAATAAACGCTGTGATAAAAATTGACAACCCACAGTGTTGTCAACTTAAGCAGTTTCTATTTTATTCACGTTACTAATATACGTAACTAACTATAGTTAGGGAAACTTATTTGTAATATTCACCACATGATTTATTAAAGATTTGTAAATGATATTTGTATACAAGTTTCGTCAGTCTTTTAATTAACTCTTTTGCTATTTAAAGTCATTTGAACAACTTATTTAAAAAAATTACCTAATTACTTTTATTATATCGTTAACAAGTATCATTTTTATATAAATTTATAACTCCTGTGTTATAAATTTTATTGTTTCGTGTCGTTCATTTTTTAAGTAAAACTTTAGCTGTTAGTTACACGTGTTGTTTCCATTTAGATAGAAAATAAATCGTTACAATACGTTCGCAGGTGTCGGCGTAGTTGCGCAAAATCAGCACAGACAGACGGGCGAATGAATAAAGGCTTTTAAATGTAAATCTTAACTACCTACAAGCGCGAAACGAGAAATTGCATTCTGTCAGTGAACGCAACAGAGCAACGTCGCTGTTTCACGGTAGTAATTAAGCTTGCTTATAAATTATACTTTAACGCTCCTTTAATTATATTTCTGTAGTTAAAAAGAAAAAAAAATTACTAAATACCATAACTTTTTACTAATTGTAGATCTCTGTTGCCGGCGTCCGTCTAGGTAAATACCACCGCAACTGAGCTCCTATTTCTGCCGCCAAATAGCAGTATGTAAACTTTACTGTGTTCTAGTTTAAAGAGTATTGTAAGCTAGTGAAATGACTAGGGTAGAGACATAATACTTTATGTATCAAGGTCAAGCACAATCTGCTGCTGTGTATAACATCTTAACCAAAGCCACTTGTTATGGGAAAGCGTATCACTTACTATCAGGTGTACGCTTTGCTAGTCTCGTTCAATAAAAAAGCAATTGGCTGGAACAACTTAATGCCATTATTATTCCTGTCTAATAATATATAGATGTCATCAAAAGACTAAACTAACAGTCTATTTTATCACCGCTAACCAGATTATTACCTACTACCTCTATCTACAAATTCGGTATTTGCTTTACCCCTCACGCCTCAACCACATGCCAGGTTTGATGAATCTAGTGTACTGTAGGAATATTTTAACCTCCTACTCCTATCCATCATTTATATGCCGACAGGTGAAGAGTGATCTATACTTCTTACTTCTACTGTTATCCTTTAAAATTTTATTTAAATGATGGTCCGTTGTAGTCAAATAAAAATATTAAGAAATTGGTGTTAAATGTTGAAATAAAAACAAGAATTTTTAATTAAAAATATATCCCTGGTATTACGTACATCATTTTACACTCACAAACACAATTTTTTTTCATTTATACGTTATGTGTGAGAAGGTTTTAACAATACGTTTATAGGTAACCTTTGCTGGAGATCTTCTAAGTAAATACAACCTTCTTAGATTTATAATTCTACATTGTGCATATATTACAGTTACGGTTTAAAGGATGTAGTGGTTAAATTTACTGTCGTAACTACCTTATATCTCAAGTGTGTAGTTAAAATGGTGTTTGGAAGACACCTCAGCTAGCACTTAATGATAGCATGATATTGTAGCAATCTTACCGCATTGATGAATAAAAAACATGTAGTTCTAAATTATAACAGTACTCATAATAGGCTTTATAGATATATTTGAATAGATGTACTGTGTACTGACTATAATAAATAATAATAAAATAATTTGGGTTTCGATAATATCACATAACTAACTAAAATTATGTTACTTGTCAATAACTAACACATTAAATACCACAGCATGTAGTGAAGCCTTAGAATTGAGTCTCATATCATTCATTATTACCATAACAGTTATAAAGACAAGAAATTTAAAAATATGTTTTATGTATGTACTACGTGATTATATAAATATAATAAAGAGTTGAATTATGTAATATTCTTTACTTGTGAAATCTCGAAATAAATTATAGCTTTTTTTTAAATTAAAATAGACTGCCTTTTACTTGGAAATTCGTATTCGCTTTAGGACAAACCTGAATTACATTGTGTTAATCCATTCGAGTGTTTTATTTCCGAGTAACGTGAAAACCTCAAAGCTATGGTACAATGCAGAGCATATATTGATTCAGTCCTGGTTTGTAATTTATTTACCCGTCGCTCTATCCTTATGTAATATGTTTTGTGTTGCTGTTTGTGGTGCATTTTATTAATTTGTCTTTAATTTTTTTAACATTTCTTGTTACCATCAGAGAATTTTGTGTCGTCTTACTATTGATCTTTCTTTAAAAAGGCTGCATAGGAAAGTACTAACAGCTGCGAGAACCAACAGAAACAGGAACATTAATATACCACTAAATAGATACTATAGCTGATATAGTAAGTTATTGACTGAAGCAATGCAATAACAAGGACATTCATCTAATGGTAACGACCAAATAAGACTCGTCATGACATTCATACAACACTTATATAAAGATAAGGATTTTTTCCCTATAATGTTTTTTATTTATTCATATTTGAAAAAAGGTAAAAGTTATATACATTTACCAAAACATTCTTTTTTATTCTCTTAAATTTAACTTGGTTAAGTTTATAATATTATATTAAAATAGTTATTTTTAAAAGTACTTGTTTCGGCAGTATATACTAAAAAAATCTATTTATAGAAAAGATTTCACTAAAGAAGGATCAAATATTTAAACGCTATTCTTAAGTCACTTTACTTAATTTATTTTTAATGTTTTCCAAAAAGATTTATTATATTTATAGTAATTTTATAAGCTTGATGAGTTTATAATGACGTATTATAAGACCTTACCCTACATAGACAATACTCGAATCCATTCACACAACCCTTTATAAACTTATCTTTTGTGTTACGCATTTGAACGTTAACATGAAAGCTAATTCGAAAATAAGGTAAAAAAATCTATGATGTATATATAAATTTAAGTAGTAAATTAATTAAATTTATTATAAATTTCCTTCATGTATTGCTGCGATCAACAATAATCTTAATATCAAATTGGCATTTAAATACAATTTAAAGTAACTCTTTACCAAAGATAGATTTTTACAATAAACTGTAGGTAATTTAATAAAAACGTACAAGAAATTTAATATTCACGAATACGATAGACAAAATAAATATTTACATATTGTACTTTTCATTTCTCTACAATTCCTAGACTCTAGTGATTATTCAGTTTTAACATTAACGTCAAATGCATTGTATGCATTCTCAGGAGACGGTTCGCGCATTGTGCTTTAGCGTCGCACCGAAAAGGCTTTAAATAACAATACCTGGTTTGAATGGGTTATGCGATGAAAGGTGTTAACATTTGAAACATTTTAGTTTTCAAACTAAATCCTTAAAAATTTTATATAAACACAGACCCTAAACCATAACCCTAATTACATAAATCATGTCGAAATAGCCCATAAGGAGGGAAGTACATTCGTCCAAAACTTTGTCTCCCTGTAGCTGTTGATTATATAATGGTGGTAATTAAGATGATTTGAAAATTGTGACCTAAAAATCGTCCAAAGGATCTCCGTATTAAAAGACGAACAGCTAGCAATTGCTCCGAGGAGCAATTATTAATATTTATTTATTATTATGAACATTCCAAAAGGAAGGTCAAAAATTGTCTGTTAATTATGCCTTAAAAAAAAGCTTAATTATTCATGTCTTAATTAAGAATAAAATAAAGCCTATTTATTTATTAATAATGTACACTTAATTAAATACAAATATAATTATATTTGTACAAACTTTTTTGGAAGTTAGCCCAGCCTATACCGGAAGCCGCAAAGTTTTTCATCTACACAATAACGTTTTGTTACTTTTCTCCACAAAATACTTAGGTTAAAGGCAGTACTTTTGACTAAATAGATGTTAATAAACTTATACATTGGAACCCTGGATCAACTTTATTATTATTACAGTATTTCGTCAAGTTTTAACTTGTTTACTACAAAATTATTTCTTCCTTCATTTGAACATTTTTATTGCAAAACCCTAAAATGATGTTACTGAATTAATTTCAATAATTCTTTCAGTCGTCTTATTAACATCAAGTTTATTAAGAAAGAAAATCACAAGATTTATAATTTCTTTTATACATTTAGCGATAATACGAGCATGATGTTCACCTGATGGTAAGTGATACGATTACCCATAAATGTCACTAGTTATAATGTTGTGTACCACATTGCACCTTCGCCTTTAGATAATTCCACTAACTTACTACATCATTCGAACCAGAACACAATAATGTTAGTACAGTACTATTTGTAAATAATTAGCAAATTAATTACATTTGAATTTTTCAATATTTATAATACTATTTAAACTTTTGTAGAAGAAACAGGTAAGGTAAATATATCAGGTGTTTGATACATACTGGTATTAGCTATATCCTTTCAATATTTCATTTATCTGCCGTCAAAGCCTTTCTTAAACTAATCAACAATGTGGTTAAAAGCTTTTGGTAGTATTGGTGATATAAGCAGTTTCTGTTTTAGTAGTTTACAAATACACATAATATTAAGCGCAAGAGGTTATTTCTAATATTGTTTAGTTCATCACTTATCTACTTGCCATAAATTATTTATATATTTTTTAAATATTTTATAGCCTAAAATTATGTTACATCAGGCGAACTTAATGCTTATGGATATTCTCTACTAGTCAACGTAATGCAAGATAAGGTGTTAGTACGAGAAGAAGAAAATAAAAAAAAGTAACTTATTTTACATGTATGTACTAGTAGATAAAAATACATACATTTTAAATAAATACATGAATCCTACATAATGCTTCGCTAATTACTTGATTAACTTATTAGTTGTTTTATAGTCATTTGAAGAAATTTCAAACACTGGGTTAGTAAAATAACAGCGGATTAGCGCCTAAGTGAAATGCTGCCCCAATCAACCCCAGTTGTAATGATAATTAGAGGTCAGCAATACATTGAAAACTGTAGTATAATCATTACATATATTAATAATATATATTACTTATAAATACGATTACAAATATTAATAGAATAAGTGCTTTTGTACAAAGTGAATAATTTAAAAAATTCTCAATCCAAATAAATAAACATTGTTCTTATAAAGTAACGCCACAAAAAATATTTTTGGTTATTACTGAATGTTGATATAGAATTGTTTATAGTTGTTATATAAATTGTAGAAGCGTTACGTTATCATAAAAAAATAATCGCATAGTAACTTGGAAAAAAGTAATATAAACTGCTAACTCTTACAATACGATTTTAATGTTGTGTCAGGATGGGCCTGCTAAAATTCAAATAAGTTACTTTCCTATCAGATTTCTTATAAATCATATTACAATAATAAACTTCGACAAAGATAGACAAATATTAAACGTCGTTTTATCTTAACTTGAAAGATAAAGCGCAAATAGAAAGATATAAATGATTCAAAAACTAAAATCGTTAAATTATTTAAACACATTTTTATATACTTAAAGAAAATCGCAAATATTGTTAAATTGTTAATGAGTACCTATATATTTGATAGTTCCTGGATATTCTAATGCTTCTATTATGTATATAAAAAAAGTTTCGCATTTAAAAGTATACATAACAACTAAATAACTGTGCGAAATAAGCAGATTGCAATGTATTATCAGACAGAGCCGAGTTGATAAAATGTACATAATAAATGTGTGTGCACGAAGCGCAGGTGTTTATAAAATACATTAGGTACAGCGCTAGACTTATTATACTGTGAATAAAACATGCCATAAAAAAACTTGGTGATTGAACGAGTTATGTACAAGAAAACTACATGATTGATGGAAGTCAAACGTTTATACTTTTCTACATATTCGCACGATTAGACTTTTCTAATACTATAATATGTACTATTTTAGATTCATTCTAATTCTATAATATGTAATATTTCTAATTCTATAATATGTAATATTTTAGATCATTTAAATGGTTATATTAATAATAGAAAATATAGATACACTAACATTTGATATTTTATACAGCTACAATCTTCTATACTTACCCCACTAGCAGTGCTCCCGTCGACAGTTAGGGAAAGACTGACTGGCGAACAGTGCTGCCACCTATCTAAAGAGCAGTCAATATAAGTAATTTCCGCTTTAGTTATACACAAATCAAATATTAGCCGCAAAAGATTGATTTTTAATATAACTTATTATATAATTTGTTAACTGAAATTATTTTCTGTATTCATAATAAATTTTTTGGTATCTTAAAATCGTTAGATCAACTTATTTATTAATCAATTTAATGTTGACTCAATATAGTTTCTAGGTCTTTTCTTATGAGTTATACAAATTGATTTGTAATAATACGCAAAGGTTGGGCTCTATATGAAACACGGTAATTTGATAAGTCGGTCAAAATTCTATTTATTAAACAATATCAGAATTTAAAACCTTTGTTTGGTATTCGAGTATTCGTATCTACGTTACATAAAAGTCGTTATGTACCATTGAACTAAAATCAGTTTACTTAATACTCCGTCCATGGTACTGGATTTTGTAGTATTGGTTTTCCACTAAGGGTAAGTCTTTGTTAGTGGCGACCGTCTAGGAAACCATCGAAACCCTAATTCTGCCGCCAAACAGTAAGCTGATGAAATTACTGGGAGTAACAAGACACACCTCGTCTCAAAACAACGCGTGTATTACGTAGTGATATCCTAATAAAATATGTTTCTGAACAGCATAAATATATCAATAAAAATAAACATTCTGTATCATTTTCTAGTGAAAACTATTTCCATTTCTATAGAGAATAAATGTATGCAATTGGTTCACAGGTGTCCGATCAATTGGTGCAAAATCAGAACGGACGGACGAATGAATAAAAGCTTTTAAATAGAAATGTTAACTAGAAAGAAGCATAGACAAGAAAATTGCTCTGTCGCTTAAGTATTAAATTTTACTTTACAGTTGAGACATTTTTTTTACCTTTTTACAGCAATAATATTTATTACTATATTGCGAAGTTTAGTACTGATTTAAGTATTAGCTAAAATCAGGTATTCTTTGTGCAACTTTGTTCTTGTCTTAAACCTTACAGCTTTAAATTTCATTACATTAGCATACCCATATCCTAATATCTATCTATTACAATGCCTAATATTTTCAACGAGTACCTCCTACACAGACTAAATAAAATTGTCGACAAACACGCATTATTTTATACTTTATTTCCTACACAGCAAAGCTTATATTCTTTTGCACAATTATTTACACAAAAATTATTGTATCCAATGAAAACCTACTGGCATAAAAAAGGTACGAATAGGTGAAGTACCTTAGAAAACAATTCATTATTAACTACTTTCATTACTATAACTATGTTTTATGGGATATATGTCATAAAGCCCTTTAAATATGCTTTACCAATGATTCTAATTCAAGTTTAAATATTATTTTTGTGGAATTGTCTATATCAGTTTATGTCTGAAATACTCAAACACAGTCAGTCTTTCACAGAAAATCCGCTTTGCAGTAAGAATTCTGTGCAGGTAACACCGCTGAGCTTATTTTAACCGGAAAATGTATTTAAGTAAACATTTCTACTTTACTTTCTGGGAGACACTGTAGCTATATTTTTTAATCTTTAAAACAAAAAATATTTTATTAGTAATAATTTTAAAAATCCTTAGTTTCTTTAAAAAAATAATGTTTGGGTGTCTACAATTAAGAGAGGAGAATCTCTTTGTGGTAAGCTACTTAAATCATTCAGAACCAAACAAAAATAAGTCTTCACTGACCATCAGTAGGGACCAGGTAGTGGCCAGGTCTCAGTTGATTTATTTAAAAAAGACTTCTTATATTTTTTACATCGAAAATTTTATGTACTTTTTTATTAAAGATGAATAATAAGGGAATAAAAAGAGGTTTGCTATTATTTTTTATTATTATTATCTTTTTTGAAACTTGCTTTTTTGTGTAAACAAACGAAGCTTTGATTGTTCCGTTGGTAATTATATTTTTTTAATTATAAACCGAATAAGCCCCTTGCTCTACAGAAACAAAGGAAAATACTTTTCATTTGTAAATAAGAACACATTGTGCTTTTCTCTTATTTGTGATCGTTGTAATTTTTTTAAAAAATTAATGGAAACTCGGCTTTTAAAATATATTACAATTACAAAAACAACAAAACTATTACTTAATTTGGCAATAGATATTAATAGCAGAGTGGCGCAGTGGAAGCGTGCTGGGCCCATAACCCAGAGGTCCGTGGATCGAAACCACGCTCTGCTAAAATAACTTTTTAAGCTTTTTTACTTTTTTAAATGAAGTCACAGATTTTTTACATGAAATTATTGAACATAAACATAAACAAAAAGTTAATTATTATCATATTAATAACAGTTATTTTTAAATATTTATAAATAAATATTGAGTTAGTTTATTCCGCAATACAACATTCAATGTCCCATTTAACATTTCCCTTGATTTAAATATACAAAGTCATATTTCTTTGATGTTTTCTGGGTAAATTAAATAACTTATTAAATAAATATTAACGAAACCTCTTTGTATACCTCTACGATTCAAGTAACGTATATTTGTTTAACATATAACATAATTGCATAGCCCTTGTGTATTCATCCGCTTGTACTGTGTTGACATAAGAAAGTGTGTTAACACTCTAAGGACAGGCAATTTAACGCATCAGAAATCGTCAAAAGACCTCATTATGTTCCCGATTCTATAAGAGGAATGTTGGTTATCGTACGGTTTTTTAATATACGTGTACCTAGATAATGAAATATCACACGCTTTTAAACCATTATTACATATTACATAACATTTACAAAAGAAACTACATATAACTCATAATATATACAGATTATTACTAATTATTAATGACGGTTTTTAAATAATAACTTGTAATGGCTTAAGCAAAAAAATTTTAAAAATCATATATATAAAAGCATCTATGAAATCTACGGGACTTTTATACAGATAAAAAATTTCTTTCACACCGTATGAAAGGTACACTAACAACACATAACTTTGGGTTATCATAAAAATGAACTATTATTATACATCAAGCAGAGAGTGAAAAACATCCGCTTCATTACCAATAATAAGGCGTTAATAATTACTAATACATTTCCATAAGCACATTACGAGAGTTGACATGTATACACAGTATTAGATTAGATTCATCAGTTTTAAATCTGCATAATTACTGTGTTAACTGTATGAGAGTTGAAGATCTTGTGACCTGTAACACGGTTTTATTATCTAACACAGGCACCTGGAATCTACAATCATGTTGCAAATGATTTTAGAATGAATTAAAACAGAATATCTGAACTTCTTACGACGTGTTGTGACGAAGAAATTGTTTTTTAATAAAACGTACTCTTGTCGTTTACTATAGGACTACTACAAATTTTTACCTCTCCTACTATAAACTAAGTATATATATAATTCACTAACTTTCATAATGAACAAAATTTCTGGCTCGTTGAATGACCCTCGAAAAAAAATTAAAAATTTACATTGTATTCAAGCAATTAATTTCGTATAAAGCTAACTAAATAACTTCGTGTAGCAAATTCATTTTGTTAGTACTTACTATACATATTTATGAAGCATATGTCCAATATTGGACTGCTATGAGCTGACGGTGATATATAACTACAAAATAATTTTTTAGATATTTTTAGAGACTTTTCAAATCCATAACATCATCATATTTTGTAATTAAACAATGCTTTAATCAAAACAAATTTCTGAAGGATTACTTTTTCAGATCTGTTATTCCTGTAGGTATTAAATTCTTCACTTAAGGGGGTCCACGTCAAAACGGTTAATCGACGCCACGTGTACGGCTACGCAATTTTCCGAATCAAATATCATCAAAAGAAATGATCATGACCCGGATTCCAAGCAAGGAACGTTGTTTACGGACTTTCTTATTAATCTTTGATATGGATTTATTAATAATAAAGATTTATTTCTTTTCATTCCCTTCACCCTTTGTACCTATTACATTATTTAAAAACTAATTACTAGATATAATAAAATTAGGTAACAAAATTATAAAAAGAATTACAATCACAACAGTTTTTTTTTATACGACGAGACGAGCAAAGCAATTGACAAGTGATACGCTTATCCTTAGCAACGTGGCGATGGTTAAGATGATATACACTGCACCAAATTATACTCATCGCTTTGAGATATGAGATGTTAAGTTTCGTTATTCCAGTAATTTCACTAGCAAACCCTTTAAATCGGCACACACATTACTATATGGCGGCAGAAATAAGAGATGTGGTGAGGTCCCACCCAGACAGTCTTCGTTAACGGAGAGCTACCACTAGCAAACTTATAAGAAAATTAACTCCTTATTGGTAGCACTAAAAATGATCTTGTTTACATGACCATAATTTGACAATATTTTTAATGACAATGAGACAGCAGATGATTAAGCATGCTTGATAATAATGCTCACTCAGTAATGTGATGAACAGAATGACTACAAAAAGTAAAAATCTCGGAAATAACTCCGGACCACGAAATAAAGAGGCATACGGTTAATAACAACCGCTTAGAAACAACTATAAGAACTTTCTTAAGCTGCCTATTTACGAAAATTATTATTTTGCTTTTCATTTGCACGCTATTCGCATTTTTATTTCGAGACATTGTAACTTAATAAAATCTAGCGACCGCTTTTTTTTCTCATTTTATTGCTTGCTATTAAGCATGCTATATAAACTCACTTCGTAAAACAATTTATGAGGGGCATTTGAAAAGTTTATTATATTCTGGAAATTACGTACCTCCGTAAAATTACATTCCTGACGGCGAAAGGGTTTAATGTGCATGAAATAACTCGAGATTTATATCAGCAATAACAACTCATCGGGGCGAAATAAACACAAAAGCACATGTACACCGCTTATCGTCTTGATGAAAGGAGAACAAAGTAGACTTAATTAATATTTAAGTGTCTCCCATCACGTTTGTTTATTAATTGTCAAATCTGTGTAAAATTTAATATAAACTGTTTTCCAAAACATATTTACAATTATATCTTATTTTCTTTTTCTCTCGCCTAGATTTTATGCATTTTAATATTAATCTTTGCAATGTAATACATTAATCTATACATCACTGCAGCGTTCGCCCTTTAAGATCTTTCTTTTCTTTATTCAATGGTTTCTGAAACTTTTGCGTCAGAGTTGTTGATTATTCGTTGTTTACGGTTCTCTTAAATTTACTTTTATTTATTTATTTATTTGTTCGTTTGTTTTGTTTTTTGTATGCCTATTCGTTCGCTCTTGTCCATTTGTTGTTGTCAGTTATTTATTTATTTAATTTGCATGGCAGTTTCCCGGGGAAGCCCCGAAGAAATATCTACTCAAGAAAATTTGTTTCTATGTATGACATCCGCTTTCTGGTGGTCTATATAAGAAGCAAACCATCTATGTAAACTGCCATAAACCCCAGTTATTAGTAACTTTAGTAAAAGTATTAAATCGATCAAAGGCTTGCCGTAATCAGTAAATATAACATCTACCTACATACCCATCGACATCACATCAGTAACATATTCTTTTTTTTTTTTTTTTTTTTTTTTTTTAATGGGTTTTTTTTGCGGGGGATTTTTGGGGGGCCCTTTTTTGGTTTAAAAAAAATTTTTTTTTTTTTTATATTTT
>DWLS01004160.1:0-14433 GCA_018246255.1 Pachliopta kotzebuea | reverse complement strand
CAGTTTATATATATAAGTATCTATTTTATCATCTTTTTCTTCCCACCTCTTCCTCCTTCCCCAAATCCTCTTCCCTCGTCTCTCTCCTCTCTCTTATATTGCGTAGTTTATGTATGTATATACTTTTCAGCTCGCGGAGTCCGGGTCCGCGAACACAGGGTCCGATGTAGCTTTCGCGACCATAATAGTGGCCGAAAGCATCGACATCACCCGAAAAAAAAAATTAAGTGGCAATGGGCCGGAGACATTATTAGAAGAACTGTCGGCTGGTAGGGCAGTAATGTCCTGGAGTGGCAGGCCTCCATAAGATGGACCGACGATGTAATAAAGGTCGTGGGAAACCGCTGGATGCAGACAGCATAGGATTGATTTTTTTATATCCACGTGATTTGATACATGTCTTAAAGCACGTGATATTAGTTGGTGTTATACTAACTGGACATAAGTTGAAAAATTCATTGGTGCAGGATGGATTGAAACTTGGTATCTTCGATGTGGAAGGCCAATTTCCAAACCACTCGGCTGTCACGACTTCGCACAGGATCGGTAGGAGTGGAGATTTTTAGGGGAGATTTATGTCCAGAAGGTCTTTATCAGCTTATCGTGGAACACACTGAATTATACTACGGTATATCTCTTACCATTGGTATTAAGGAATATTAATAAGTATGAAGCTAGATGGAGAATCTACAAGAAGAGAGTGTGTGTGGTAAATGATAAAAGGCAACACTTCAATCGTTTTTGCAACATCCCGGCAATCCATTTTTCTCTTATAATTACTACTACGTAGTAAGCTATATGATTTATGCCCTTTTCGCTTATTACAATAAGTGCATTTATTTCCTAGATCCTAAAGACAAGTGACATTAAGATCTCGTTAAATTCTTTCACTTATATATCAGTACACGTTTTAATTGCAATTTACTTCCTACTAGTCATAAATTAATGATTGTTTTTAAAGTTTTAATTTTAACCGCGGAAGATATGTATTTATTGTTAAATGATTAACGTATCTGTGAATGTCAATACTACCTCTGATGTCTTCTAGAAGACGCTTAATGTAAATGGTACTTTACTCTTTTCCAGTTTGAATGATGCGGTTTACGTCTCAAGGCGACAAGTACCATATGGTGCTGTGTATATCATCTTAACTAGCACTACATTATTGGCAATCGTATAATTTTTTTTATAATTATAAGCTTTTTTCCCGTATAGTAGGACAGGGATTTTTGGTTTCTTTCACTCCTGTTCCTTTCTCTTTTATTACTTTTGTTTCCTCAATTTTTTTTTACAATGTCCTTACTATTTATTCCTTTGGCAATTTACAATTTTCTATTACTTATTCTCGAAATCGTATCACTTACCATTAAACGACGCCTTGCATGTATCATCACATCGTCGAATAAAAAACTATAGGAAAAATCATCACAATTATCATCCAAGTAGAATTCTTTATAGGAAGCCTATATGTAATTGTTGACGTGTATCAACTGATAATGATAAAACATATATTAATATAAAAAGTTAATCATTCATGTTAAGTTAAATATTTAGATTTGGATGGATTTTTCACTTAATTAAATAATTTAACGGCTGTCGACATCAAATCAGTGATAAAACATAAACATGTAAAAGAAAGCAGTGGTTATGTTATTTATCTACAGCGTATCTTTATGGCTCACCTGACCTTAACTTTCGACTACCATTTTAATAATAATCTGATCGCTGGTCTGTTTGGGTTTATTGACTTCGCTCACTGTCTACCCTTTTCACTTTGCACAGGTTTCAGAATACTACGCGTTATACGAGACCAGCAAGGTGTTCATGTGATGGCAAGTGATACGTTAGCCCATAACAAGGTGGCGGTAGTTAAGATTATAGACGTTCGAGGTAGCTTTGGAGTGCGCGACATCGCCGACAAAATGCAGGAGAGTAGGCTGCGGTGGTATGGTCATTTAAAGAGAAGGCCACCTGAATTCGTTGGCAACTTGACACTGGAGCTTTCCCTCAACGGTCGAAGACCCATTGGCAGACCCAAGACGAGGAGGAAAAATGTAGTGGCAAACGACATGAGTGAGTGCCAACTGACTGATGACGATGTTGAAGACAGAGCGAACGGGAGGAAACAAATAAGGAAAGCTGACCCCACCACCACATGGGATAGTAGCTAGAAAACAAGAAGACACAGCACCACGCTGTGGTCGTAGCTTTGAGAGGTGTTAAGTCTCGTTACCCCAATAATTTCACTGATATACAGCATCGTTGTGCAAAAATGTTTGCACATTACTATTTTGCGGTAGAAATAGGAGCTGCGGTGGTAACTACATAAACGGTCTCCTGTAACAGAGACCCTCAATTTGTCGCGGGGAAATTCTTCAAAAGATACCTTGCTCCTGGTGGGAAGTCAGGGTTATGTGGAATTTATACCCACTAAAACTCTTTCGGTAGTCATCCTCAGTACATTGCGGAAGGCCCCGGGATCTCCTACGGAACTTACCGGTGCCTCCCTGCTTTGCTACTAAGTACATTCCAGTCCGGTAACAGAGACTTACCACCAGTATCTTTTTATAGATTCATAATCATCTTCATTATATATAATTGAACAAAAAGGTGTACTTTATGAGTCATCAGATAATGATATTTAAACAGCTTACATACTAAAAAACCACGTCAAGATCAGTATATTTGGGTCTACCGGAAGTGTAAACATGAATCTAACTATAAACGCCGGTCGACTTCCGTTGGACCGTTATTTCGGACGCTAATATTTAGCTTTAAAGAGTCTTCTCAATATATGACTTCAGAATATGAGTTTCCTCTAACTACAGATATAAAAACTTTACATATATATTTTTAAATTTCAGTATCTCGAATACTCTTTTTTCGCTTATCAGCATCAGCCGGCAAATGCTTATTGCTAGACTTAGGCCTTATCCAAAGGTCTCCACTCCAATCGGTTCATTTCATTTGTTCAATCATTAACATCCTGACCATCAGTCCACATATTAGGGACCTTCCAGGACTACGTTTACCGGTTTCACTTATACTTTTTATTACACCGATAGTTAAATCTTTGCTTTGGTTGTATATAGTCATGATTATCATATCTCTTACTAATCTGTTTTCCTCGGCATTTTTCTACTAGGTTACTATCATCATGACGAAGCTTTCTCAAATTAAAGTTTGCTAGACAGATCGATAAAACGAATTTGGTTTTCAGATATTCTTTTCAACTGGTGAAATTCAAACCTGAAGCAATAACTAGAATACTATAGAACTCAAATACTTTAACAATTGAGGATCGATATAAATTATATATAACGCAATACTGCAACAAAGTTGTGAATCCCCAAAGAGTTCGCTATCAGCGGGCAAGGTCATTACGCAACGGTTTAACCAACTCATGTGCACAGTCATGAAAACAGCAACGACAATATGATTCACATGAAGATTAAGTATAAAACATTCCCATATGTAACTTTATAAGCCGACCGTTAGTTGGGAAAGAGGACGCTATCCCGCAGACTTCTTGCTCTTACAATACATAATCACTAGACTGTTAATCTACTGCTGGATTTAGGCCTTCCTTAATGTCTTCCACCAAATACGGTCCCGAGCTTTTCGTATCCAATTTTCATTCGCATACTTGGTATGGGGTACAGGATTCAATATCCGCACCGCCGCACTACTCTTCTAGGTCGTATTCCCTCATGACAGGGTCGTGGTCATCATGTGTAGATCACGACGACTTAATTGTTAGTTATAATGGCGTGGTCTTGCTATTGCCTTCTCCACTCCACATACTAGTATATTTACATATACAAATAAAATTCATGAACGAAATTGAGATATCAGGCAAGACTCGTATGTTATTCACAAGATTCTCAGCAATTATCCTTTACATAGTAATTTATTTATGTTACTCATAAGTGAACCACGTGAGGGATAGGTCATCACAGAAAACTGATTGATGATTAATATTCATTACATAGTGTTATTTCATTATTTAATTCTCCACTTAGATGATATCATTTACTCTGCTATTTTTCCTCGAAGGTTCTATGCGTTTATGCTCTGTCTTAATCATTAGTGTTAATAGCGCAACCTTCCTTTTTGAGAAAGGGAAATAGCGGAAATGTAGATGCCTAGAAACCCTAGGCATTACCTTTTGAACTTTACTGCCTAGTTAGTTACCATTATATTGTACATAAACACTATCCGGTTTGAATGGGTCAAAGCTATAGAAAACATGACGATAAATATGATCTATGGTCTCTAAAGTTGATGATTAGGAAGCGATACGCCAGTTATATTGTTATTTATAGACTCATGGACAAGTTCTTCTTCGTCTTTCTTTTGATAAGTACGAGAACAATATTTATTTCAGACATAAATTTTAATAATGCATTCGGTATTTATAACAGTAATATACGACAAGGTATAGCTTCTTTGATGAGTTAAGACGAAGGTCCTGCATTTTTATAAAATTTTGAAAGGAAGTAAAAAGGTGAGAAAACAATCCAAAATTAAACCTTGTAGCATTAAGTAAAAATGGAAATAAAGTGTAAATATAAGTAATGAAATATAACGACAAATAAAAAAGGAGGAAATTAAAAAATTAAACAAAAGAAACGTAGTTAAGGAAAAATTTAAAGATGCGAAATTTGTTCTGAGAGGCGATGCATGAAAGAATGAAGAAATTCAGAATAGGAATGAAAAAAGAGAAGTATTTTTTTTTTATTTTGATTGATGTTGATGCATTCAGCCATTATTATGACCGCGAAGGCTTCATCGGTCTCAGAGCTCGCGGATCCGGACTCCGCAAGCTGAACATTAATAAGAACAATATAGGGAGAGGAGAAAGCCAAGGGAAGATGATTGGGAGAGGGACGAAGAGTAACAGAGATATGAGTTGAAAGAGAAAGGGAAAGGGAAAGATAATTCAATAGATACTTATATATATAAATTGTAACTTAAACTAATTCCGTACTCGAAGAGAAAAGTAAGGAAGTACAATAAAGAAGAGAGCACATGACCTTTATCCAAAAGACGACGGGATAAAGATTAATAAAAGAAAAAAATATTCGGTTAGAGTCGTTTATGTAGTGGTAAACCATCGTTAATTTTTTTCCGTTTGTTAACCTAGCCCTAGTCTAATAAAAGCTCTATCGCACATAGAAGCGGACACGCAGCGTAATCGCGGCGTAACGGCGCGGGCGCATACCGTCCTCGGTCAACGCGGACCGTTCCAGCGCCGTCCGTTATACTCGATTCGCTAACACCCTCCCCCCCTCCTCCTCCTACCCACTCTACCTCCTGCCAACATACGGAACTGTCCCATTTGTAATATTGTTATCGCGTCTCACACCGCCACGGTTTGTCTACCTCGCTGCGGAATACTCGGAATAACTCACATTTTTTCGGAATTGTCGAAATTGTGGCGCACCCTTGCTGCAATCACAGAAATCTATAATATGTTACGTAGAAATTACTTAGGTATATTCAAGGTTCATCACCATTCTCAATTTGGGAAAAGCTACTAAGTAACGTTTAAAAGTTGCATGCATCAGCAACATGCACAGATTTGACACAAATCCGCACTCGAACTAAGTTCGGGCGTGCACTTCAAGTGGTTAAATTATTAATATTATATAACACACATTGTACGTACTAGTTCATATAATACAAACGATCCAACATTAAAGAGCTCGACGCAAACAAAAAATTTGTAAACCCGAAATACAATAACTATGATCCTAGAATTTCAACATTTTTAACTTCAAATTTCATAGATTACCTCTAGAAATCCAGGACATTGTATATTCTGTATCACATCTAGCGAAATTAAAGCGTTACCTAACTGAGAACTAACCTGGATGTGATAGTATATAAATATAATAACGACGAATGTACAACATAGATGAACCGTACTGGTTTCCAGGTTGTAAATATTCTTTACCAATGTAACTTAATGTATGCATAAAAATAAATTAAATCATTTTATTTCGAGCAGTGTAATTAAATCATATTATAATTAGTATATATGTGACGGGTAAATTAAAGGCGCAAACTTTTGCAGACCGTCAAAATGAGATAAATATCTTACCTCGGCAATGTGGCTCAGGCACGATAGGTACGAATTGCTTCAACTCATCTTGATGGGCAAAATCGCTAGTAAAAGGAATGTCGGTCCTTGGAAGAAATCGTGGCTACATAACATCAGGGATTAGACGGGAATTGCGGGTGCCGACTATCTGTCTCGCCTAGCAAGGGACAGGGTTAAATAATCAATTGTAACATCCATATAAGTACTGTAACAAGCGATTTGAAAAATAAATAAATAAAACATGGTGAACGTTAAGAAGATAATTAGTATAGAAATCATCCATTAATAATTTTAATACGGCTGTTTTTTTTCTTGAATTTGCAAGTCGGAATTCCCAAGCAGCGACACATCTCATACATATGTATAAATACTCGCCTCAGGACTTGACTGAATAATAATGAAATAATATTGAAATAATTCAAATCTTTACTTTTTAAAATACCAATGCATTCTTTCATACTATACAGTGATTCTTTTACGATAAAAGCAGTGAAGCTCTGGAATGCTCTTTATCATTATATCTGCACCTGTACCTCCTTTATTATCTTTAAGAAGAGAGTTAAAGACTATTACCTTCATCTCTAATTGCATATAATATATTTACTACTACATAAGTATGTTATATATTTGTTTATTTATGTATATATATTCTTCAATTTTCCTTAAATGTTGCTATTACTCGTGCATTTTACACCTACATAAATAATTATAACAGTTTATCCTTTGTATTTGAGTATGCAGGAAGAGAAATATTTTTAGGTTTACGCTCCTCTTTGTAATATATAATATGTATGTATGTATAATATAGAATATGAAAATTAAGGAATATATATATATATACATACAAATAATTTTAACATCGCTCCATTAAAGACAATAATTATCTTCATCAGCCTGCGGCAGTCCAATGATAGTCATAGGCCAGTAACACCTATAATACAGACATCTAAACTAAAAGCTACAATTATTGATAAGAAAAGGAAGTAACGGAATGTAGTAAATAATAGGACGTTGTACTCAGATTCTCCGGCGACCTACAAACGATAAAAACGAACCAATAATTGCCAACTTGCAGTCAGTTCCCCTCGTATCAGCTCAACGGTAATACGGTAACGATAGCTGAATTAACATAACGAAGCGGGCACGCTCTGAATCATACGCCACTAGCGACAAGGATAGCTGATTTCTCCCATTAGCACAGTTTATCCCTTAACAATGAGCCGTAAATCTGGCATCGAATCTGGACCCTATTGCCAGTGAAATAGGCGCTCCAGTTTTTAATCGGAACCGGTACTTACTCTTGTCTGGTTGCCGCGTAGGTAGTGTTGAAATGGTTAAGTTGACTATGGTTTAAGTTCACAAGTAAGATATTTATATTGACCAGATCATTTCACTACATACTTAGAAGATAGAATAAAGATATCATTATGAAATATATATATATATGTATATAAATTATTTTCCTATACTACTTGCATCTGAGGGAGAAACAGAATTATAAATGACTTGAGTTTACTGGTGGTAGCTCTCTATTACTGAAGACCGTCTAGGTAGGTATCGCCGCAGCTCCTACTTATACCGCCATATAGTAGTATTACTGTGATCCGGTTTAAAGGATGATTTAAGCTAATGAAATTACTGAGGTAACGAAACTAAGGTTTCAGAGCGATGAGCGCAATATGGTTCTGTGTATACCATCTTCATCAGCTGCGTTATAAGCAAACGTATCACTTGCCATCAGGTTCAGCTTTGCTTGTCTCTTCAAATAAAAAATAGAGTTACTAAACTCCGGTTGTCTACTTTAATACCTTTTTAATTACACGGTCTTTAATATGTTTAACAACTATTTTATAACCTCCGCTAATTCTCACAATAGTTCCCTTTATCCCCTCTTAATTACTTTAAACGAAATGGACAATAATTTCATTAAACTTCTTTTGTCGTTTATATAACAATTGAATTATACTGAAGAAAGTGTGTTAAGACATTATATTGAAAAACATTTAAAAAATTATGTTTGACTCATAATTTTCAAAACCAGTTAACTTTTACTAACTTTACTAAAAAATAGTGTAAGGGGTCCCAGACAACAACTTACAAGACCCAATCCAATCTCACCAAAGTCGTGATAGCCTAGCGGTTTGAATGCTAGCCTTCCGCTTCGAAGGTACCGTCTTCGAATCAGGCCTGAACCAACGAATTTTTTGATTTACGTGCAGTTAGTATACCAACTAATATCACGTGCTTTAAGACATGTATCAAATCCCGTGGATATAAACCATAAAAAAGGCCAACCTCACTTGCTCGTGCTGCAGTCTCCTAATCAACAAACGCGGCTCTAGCTCTCCACCAACCCGCATTAGACCTGCGCGGTAGGAGATGGCCCAAATCCCTCACTATTGAGTGAGGTTTATATCCAGCAATGGATTTCTATCGGCTGATAATCTAACTTAGCTAAAACCAAAAAAGACTGTTATATGCCCACAGTATTTTTATCTTTGCAGCTAAACAGGTTTAATTCTATTGGTCTTTTGTTAGAGCAGAAATGGTCCTGAGTCGCATGTACAATTTCAACCGTTACAAAATTATTATTGTTTGAGAGGGTCACTATTATTATTTTTTTAATTTCTGAATCTAGGTTATTAGATCATTGAATCAAAACATTGTCTACACATAAGCATCGTTAGCGCATATTACCATTATTTAAAGTATGATCATTCTAAATCAGGCTGTATCTGAAAATTGATGAATTTTTCGTACATATTAAATTCATACATGCTAGGTATAAGAGAAGTGTATGAATCAATTGTTGTAATATTATGGCAAGGGGACACCCTAGCGCAATAAGTTATTCTTGAACGCTCGCCGGTTCCATTGTTGGAATGGGTCACAAAGCCGCTGCTATCTACTGATCGACTTCAATCCTTACTTATTTGACCTAATTCCTTAATGCTACAACCGGCACAAATCATAGAATAGCAATGATAACGTAAATAGGAAGATCAATAAACAGTCCACTTGTTGTTCCAATTGCTAAGACTCGAGTCCTCTCAAAAGTAGAGTCAAGGTCTTTTATCCACAGTTCTGGTTAAAAGCGGTCCAACGAATATAACATTTTGTGTTTTCATGATATTTCTATTAACTGGAAGCTTGAACTCAATGGGTATGTAACCCTCGCTTCATACGACCCCTTTACAAATTTAGTTGCCACAGCTGAAACTATGTACACTACGCTTATTAAATATGTGCTATTTTACTGGTGGTAGGTCTCTGTCGTCCATGACCTAGGTAGGTACCACAGCAGCTCCTATTGCAGCTGATAAACAGTACTGTGCAAACATATGTGTTGCGGTGTGAAGGATGCTGTATGCCAGAGAAATTACTGGAGTAACGAAACTAAAGGCGTTACGTCTCAAAGCGACGTACGCAGTATATAATCTTAACCAGCACCACGTTGTTATGATTAAACGTATGACTTTTTTTTTTTACATCGTTCCTGTTCGTGTTTTGGGTTAGGGTTTTGCTTTTGCGTTGTTTTTTTTTTTCTTTCTCTATCTTTCCCTACTCTCCTTCCACTCTACATTATCCTTTCTTTTTCACTTTTCTCTCTCAGGCTTTGCCTCTCACGACAACAATCGCCTCATTTTTACATTACATATGTTTTTGCCTTTTCTAATCTTATCTTATTTTACATCTCTCTTTTACATATTATTTTTACTTGTATCTATATACATATATACATTCTATTGCTTACATTATTTAGCTTATTACATTTTACATTTTTTATATCATATCTCTACTTTGATACGTTCCTCCAAATTTTCCTGCTCGTACATTTTCTAATCTTTTATTTATTTAAGTTTGCCTTTTTTAAATTTGCAGTTTTTCCTATTTTACGTTTTTATTTTTATGTTGCTGTTTCGAATTTCTATTCCTATTCATTTATGGTCTTTTTCATTTTTATTACCTTCTCCACTACCTGTCGCTAACTTAATAAAGGTGCTGCGACTCTTGTCGTCACTCATCAAAACGTATGACTTACCATCAGATGCCAAATGATCGCATCGAAAACCAATAAATATGAACTAGATCAGATCAATCCATTTATTGCACACGATTCGGGTTTCGCGTTACGTATGAGATTAGTTCCGGCCGCCTCAGAACAATTATCGTTCGGTTAAAGTAAACCGTACGATCAACAGCTGAATAAATCGATTTAGCGAATAAAATAACCAGAGTTCCGCCATAGAGTTCTCTCTTTGTTTTTTTTCACATTGCGTAATGTTGCAAGGAAAAATAAACGAGATATCGATTAAGAAATTTTTATCGCACGGCCGTCCCTCGGCCGTCAGTCGGGAGCGCGCCGCCGGACGCGACGCACGTCTCGCACGGAGCTGTACAAATATACAGCGTTGCACTACCCGCCGGGTGATTTAATTAACGTGCTATTTTTACATACTGCTATTTAATCGGGTAATTGCGGTTTAGTTATTTTTAGCAATAATGTTTTTAGTGCGTGTGTAACTTTGCGTGATAAACGGAATCTTATTGTTTTAACGATAAAATAAAATAGATTATATACACAGCCTCGTTCGCTTAAGCCTTTTACAACACGCAGCGCTAGTGTTGTACTTAATCTCGACGCAATCTGTTGTCAACAGTCCGTGTTGTTCTTTATCTTCTGAATAAGCGGAGAAGTGACTTCACGGAAACTTTAGTGTGTAATGTATTATCAAGGAGTGCGTTTTACAATCTGATACTTCCTCGTGTATATAAAAAATAAAAGTATATAATTTATTAGCCTTCAGGGAGATATCTAGAAACTGTCGTTCAGGAATTATCGTCATCGTCACCCTGTGGCAGTTCACTGCTGGACATACGTCTCACCCGAGGAAGAGTTCCGGGAATGGCACAGCAAATCTGTTGCTGAGTAAACCTTTCAGTATAGTGCTATTTTTCGAAAGGTCTCGCTTGTCGCTTTCTTTGTTTTGTAAAAAATAAATACAATTAACTTCTATCATCTCTTCCAGGTACACATAAAATGGACCGCAGAAGAAGAGTTTATCAGTGAAGTGCAATAGTGTTGTGTGATCATAAAGTTTAACGTCAGTTCTCGGTGGTGATGATGGTGTGAGAGACTGGTGGCAATGCCGTCGGACAGTGGTTCAGCGTGGTCGCCGCCCGCCTCCAGCAGCGAGCGGCGGCTCAGCAACTCCTCAGATGGGAGCGCGGGCAGTGGTTATTCAAAAGCTGTAAGTTATTTTTTTTTTGTACCACGAAACCGGAAGTCATTATAATGTTTATACATTGCGTACATCATCTTGAAACTTGAGACGGCACGCCTCTATTACCTCAATCATTTCATAACAACAACTTTCATATCGGGACTCTGTAATATACACTGCTGCTTGTTAGTTCTAAACTTCTAGCTCTCGTAACCTGGTCGGTTTCTCCTAAAGGAAACTTATCATCAGCAAAATATTTATTTAAACATTAAAGCTACTCATTACTGGATTTTTAAATCATTTAACAAAATGTGTTTTAAGGACGGGTAGGACATTTTCCGAATCATTTTGTTCTGCTATCATTGTGTCTAGATATGTTATCAGTATCATAATCGCCGAGTAGATAAATAGCTCCAACATACTTGTTTCTGTTGAAATAAGAAATAGTAACATTGTTTATATTTACTTAATTTCCTAACTTAGTATTCCTATTCGCGGTTGTGACTATATTGATATATCATTAGACACTAGTTTAGAAATTATATCTCATTAGTTTATAAATGAATAAGTCGCTTTGTTGCGAAAGGAACATTGAACAAGAATGTTACAAGTACATTAAATAGTCGACTTTTATTAACCTTAAACTTTATCTTTGGCACTATTATTCATTACTGCACTCGATTAGTCGCGGCCCAGTTACCGTTCGGTTAGTGCGGAAAGAAATACATAGCTTTCACTTTCTTGACCCGCGATCAATGGGTTACAATGGACATATTTAGGGCCAACTGTTCAATAAGACACTAATCCATAACGATTTAGAAACGTTCTGACATTCTTATGACAAGGTTGTGATAAAAACTTCACTTAATATAAAACAGACACGTCCACTGGATTCTTTCACAAATTAGTGATGTGGCCTAAGACAATCTATAAATGACCCTTGATTATTCAAACCTGTACTAGCCTACTGACTTTATAAAGGCTAGCCTTAATAGGCTTCTGCTACTGTACATAGTTCTCCCCAGAAGCATTAGGCAAGACGACTTGCCTCACTCCTGTAACTGACACAGGAGAAACTGCTTTTCGCCCCTGGTGTTACAATATTTGGGATAGAAACTTACTAGTGTAATAATAAATTACAATCAGAAGAAAAGAAAAAAGGGAAGAAATACAAATTAATAGGAGAACAAAAATACCACATACACAAAAGGAGAAATAGAAGCACAATTAGAAAGCAATGTAAAGTATTAGTTTGGTGAAAATTTTGTAATGTAGTCTTAAGCAAACTAAAATATAAATTGAAAATAGCGATGCATATTACCATAAGAGTAAGATATGGGTAATGAGAGTAAAGTGTTAATATGATATTGTGAAGGAATGATAATGATATGGAAGATAAATAGGGAAAAACGAAAAAGTAAATAATGAAGAGATAGTAAAATTCCCTGTCCCACTTTGCGGGGGGAACGAATATCAAGACAAAATTATTCCTAAACATTATTATTTCTTTTTGCTTTTTGCTGTTCGTGGCTACTGTGTTCAGAAAGTAAAAATTGCTGTAATCATCAGACTAATGTCTCTTGATCGCATGTGTCGAAGTGATCAGCGCAACGCGGCGTTGTGTGGGCAGACCCTGAACAGTTCCGTATAGTCTGTATATATCGTTTTATGAAATGTATAATGTACAGAGAGGTAAGCGTTTCTCGTACAGTTGCACAGTTACTGTCTCGGCCCACATTTTTTTACTGCCGGTCAGCAGCTAACAGTTGTGTTCGTGAGAGTTAGGGCATATTGTTTAATGTCTCGCTTTGGCAAGCAAGCCCCGCTCGCCTCTTATCGATTGTTTTTAAATTCTTGCCAATCGCCGCGAAATCGGCACCGTGTTTACCGACCATTTGGAAACTAATTACACTAGCGACGGCTATTTAGTTTGTGGTATAACGTTATTTTGTATCGCGTTACTGCTAATTAGTGTAAAAAGTAACCGTTAGCCCGTCATTGTCTCCGGAAATGTGTTTTGTTGATACATTAATTGTAGATCAGTTGACAAGTATTTCATTGTTCTCCCGTAGCGCATTGTGTTCTTCATTCATACAAATAGTGTTTATATTACCAACAAAGGAGCGAACTAATAGTTCTTCAGCTATGTCACAACATAATATTTCTATCGGTCTGTTTTGTAACGTAAACATTTATTTCATCCCGTCGTTCGGACGGAAGCGGACTTCCTACCGTTTGGAAAGCGCTAAAAAAAGCTCAATCTGACCTCGCAACACTTACAACCCGTCCACTCCGCGAGGATGTTACCGATCAATCGCAATTTGCATATCCTTTCACGTTTCTCACGAAGCCGGCGGCTCCGTTGTGAGCAAATGATATTAAACTTAATTTTTAACCTGATAAAGTTCCATTTGAACTGAGTCTTGGATAGCTCCGAGGTTGGAAGCCGGCCGACTAACGTAAGGTCGACCAGTTCTAACCTACGCGCGAATGACTAAGAGCTTTTTTTTACTTTAGTGCCGTATGTCAAGGGCACGTGTGCCTTTTGTTGGTTTGATTTAAATATTTCTATGGCGCCGCGATTCCGGTTTTTTGCTGGTTCACTTTAACAAGCTTATCCTTATAATACATTATAATAGCAAAACGTCTGCTAATTTACACTATTAGATCAGTAGTTTCATTAATATTAACTTAATATTCTATTAACTTGATTTAAAATTAACATTATTAGTATTAAACAAAAAATTGTAACTCGTTAAATTATCCATGAGTATACTTTATCATGAAATTTTATGTTACAAATATATAACTTGCACACTAAGCTAAAGTTGCTTAAGTTTTTTATACTTTATGTGTAAACCGAGTTTATCATTAAATAATTTCTTAATTTTTTAAAGGTAACATTACAAAGTTAATGGGAAAAACTTCTCATTGTGACCATATAGGTAATCGTTACCAAAGGGCTATAGCAATTTTACAATTGATGCATATTTAACACAATACTTACATGAGTTATTTATAAAGCAATAATAAATCTTTTGAAATAACAAACAGACGCGACACAATCGCATAATATATTGCCGCAATAAACATTATAAACAT